>SJXQ01000297.1:0-11310 GCA_006408695.1 Aepyceros melampus | reverse complement strand
TTGAGTGCAGCACTTTCACAGCATCATCTTTCAGGATTTGAAACAGCTCAACTGGAATTCCATCACCTCCACTAGCTTTGTTCGTAGTGATGCTTTCTAAGCCCCACTTGACTTCACATTCCAAGATGTCTGGCTCTAGATTAGTCATCACATCATCATGATTATCTGGGTCATGAAGATCTTTTTTGTACAGTTCTTCCATGTATTCTTGCCACCTCTTCTTAATATCTTCTGCTTCTGTTAGGTCCAGACCATTTCTGTCCTTTATCGAGCCCATCTTTGCATGAAATGTTCCCTTGGTATCTCTAATTTTCTTGAAGAGATCTCTAGTCTTTCCCTTTCTGTTCTTTTCCTCTATTTCTTTGCATTGATCGCTGAAAAAGGCTTTCTTATCTTTTCTTGCTATTCTTTGGAACTCTGCATTCAGATGCTTATATCTTTCCTTTTCTCCTTTGCTTTTCGCCTCTCTTCTTTTCACAGCTGTTTGTAAGGCCTCCCCAGAAAGCCATTTGTAAAAATAGTGTAATTAATAATCTCTTTGGTTATATCTTTACCTAAAACTAATTGTATTAATAAAATCTGCCAGCTTTTTAATCAGTTCTACATCATTTACTTTTTATTCAAGTTATATTTACTGGTTATAGTTTGTGTCTTCAATTTGTATATTATTACATGATAAAATATGAAGTATGTCCCAAGTATTTCTAAGCCACCAACAGGAAAATCTTACTATTCTTTCAAATGTAGGTGACCTTGTTAGTTCTCAGTTGTAGTATGCTGTGAAAGGCTAATACAAATAGAAACAATTTCCTACAAATTTGGGATGTATTTTGTCAAAATACACTGCTGGCTAATGGTCATCTCTCTTATAATTTATAATATATTCAGTAGTTTACTTTTATAGATATTTGAGGAGCAAGGCTCTGTAGTTACCAAACTAATTTTAAATAAAACAAATTTAACTCCTTGCCTGTTAAAATATAACCATTCCTGGGAGCTTAAGCAGGTACAGTCATTGTGTTTAAGTTTCAGCCACATCCTACTGATTAATCTATTGGTCAATAACAGCACAATGTACCAACTTAGATAATGTTCTTTTCACTTCTTAGCCTACATTAGTCTTAATTCAAAGAAAAGTGTCTATTGATAGCAGCAGTATTTCAAAATAAAAGAGGGAGTTGGGAGGCAGCAGCTTTAATTTACTGAGTCGACTTACTGTCTTCACTGTAACAACTCAACAAACTATACTTAGCAGAATCCCTGGGTTGGGAAGATCCTCTGGAGAAGGAAATGGCAATCCACTCCAGTATTCTTGCCTGAAGAATCCCATGGACTGAGAAGCCTAGTAGGTTACAGTCCACAGGGTCGCAAAGAGTCGGACAAAACTGAGCGACTTCACCTCACCTCACCTAGTGGTACTAACAATATTGCATGTGCCATCTTTCCCAAACGAAGTGATTTTTCATAACCCACTTCAAATTATGAGGGAAACTGAGGAATATGCTAGAAAAAGGTATTCTGTGTATTACCAGCAATCTAAAATTGGAAAAGACATATAGATTTAACATGATACTCTCTTAAAGAGAAGAATTGTCTTAAAAAAAAAAAACTATGATTATACTGCTCATCTTAATTATTATACCTAGATTGCTTTACTCCACTTTTTCTTTTTCCTTCTGGAACAAAAGTGAGAAAATTTTAAGATCTCAAGTTAACATGAAGAGAAATCAGAACCCAGCTTATGACAACTTGATCAATTGGTTTCAGAGGCAGGAAGAAAAACATGGATCCTTATTCTTAATTCATGGCTCCCTGTGTTTCTGTGTTTTCTAATTCAATTCCCATTCCAGTGTTATCTGAAATGTATTTAAGTTTTCCTCAAAGACAATGATCTGTGATCAAATAAGTGTGAGTCACAATACATATTCTATATAAGTTCATTTTAATATTAAAAAATATTAAAGAGCATCTTCACATTTAACTTTATTTAATCCAACAAACATGCAGTTTTTCTTTTCTGGTTGAGTTACATCTGTTACATTTCCCAGAATACAGCTTTCAGATGACACTCTGCTCTGTACAGTGAAGTATATGTGTAAGTGGTGGAAATTGAAATTACTGGCGGACTCATTCTCTGTTGTCTTAGGGTCCTCATAGGCGAGAGATGTGTGGTAATGAAGCAGCTGTTGCAGTGCGTGATTACATGTGGAAATAGAATCAATATGTTCTTAGTTTCAAAGGAGAAAAGGAAAGATATACCCTTCTGAATGCAGTTCCAAAGAATAGCAAGGAGAGATAAGAAAGGCTTTCTCAGTGATCAATGCAAAGAAATAGAGGAAAACAACAGAATGGGAAAGACTAGAGATCTCGTCAAGAAAATTAGAGATACCAAGGGAACATTTCATGCAAAGATGGACTCAATAATGGACAGAGCTGGTATGCACCTAACAGAAGCAGAAGATATTTAGAAGAGGTGGCAAGAATAGACAGAAGAACTATACAAAAAGATCTTCATGACTCAGATAACCACGATGGTGTGATCACTCACCTGGAGCCAGATATCCTGGAATGTGAAGTCAAGTGGGCCTTAAGAAGGATTACCACGAACAAAGCTAGCAGAGGTATTAGAATTCCAGTTCAGCTATTTCAAATCCTAAAAGATGATGCTGTGAAAGTGCTACACTCAATATGCCAGCAAATTTGGAAAACTCGGTAGTGGTCCCAGGACTGGAAAATTTTCAGTTTTCATTCCAATCCCAAGAAAGGCAATACCAAAGAATGTTCAGACTACTGCACAATTGCGCTTATCTCACAGGCTAGCAAAATAATATTCAAAATCCTCCAAGCCAGGTTTCACCAGTATGTGAACTATGAACTTCCAGATGTTCACTCTGGATTTAGAAAAGGCAGAGGAGCCAGAGATCAAATAGCCAAAATCCGTTGGATCATCAAAAAAGCAAGAGAATTCCAGTAAAATATCTACTTCTGCTTTATTGACTATGCCAAAGCCTTTGATTGTGTGGATCACAACAAACTGTGGGAAATTATTCAAGAGATGGGAATACCAGACTACCTTACCTGTCTCCTAAGAAATCTGTATGCAGATCAAGAAGCAACAGTTAGAACTGGACATGAAAAAGAGACCGGTTCTAAATTGGGAAAGGAGTACATCAAGGCTGTATATTGCCATCCTGCTTATTTAATTTATATGCAGAGTACATCATAAGAAATACCAGGCTGGATGAAGCTCAAGCTGGGATAAAGATTGCCAGGAGAAATATCAGTTACCTCAGACATGCAGATGACACCATCCTAGTAGCAGAAAGTGAAGAAAAACTAAAGAGCCTCTTGATGAAAGTGAAAGAGGAGAGTGAAAAAGTTGGCTTAAAACTCAGCATTCAGAAAACTAAGATCATGATATCTGGTCCCATCACTTCATGGCAAATAGATGGGGAAACAATGGAAACAGTGATAGGCTTTATATTTTGGGGCTCCAAAATCACTGCAGATGGTGACTGCAGCCATGAAATTAAAAGACACTTACTCCTTAGAAGAAAAGTTATGACAAAACCTAGATAGTATATTAAAGAGCAGAGACATTACTTTGCCAACAAAGGCACATCTGGTCAAAGCTATGGTTTTTCCTGTGGTCATGTATGGATGTGAGAGTTGGACTGTAAAGAAAGCTGAGTACTGAAGAATTGATGTTTTTGAACTGTGGTTTTGAAAAAGACTCTTGAGAGTCCCTTGGACTGCAAAAAGATCCACCCAGTCCATCCTAAAGGAAATCAGTCCTGAATATTCATTGGAAGGACAGATGCTGAAGCTGAAACTCCAATATTTTGGCCACCTGATATGAAGAACTGACTCCTTGGAAAAGACTCTGATACTGGGAAAGATTGAAGGTAGGAGGAGAAGGGGATGACAGAGGATGAGATGGCTGGATGGCATCACCAACTCAATGGACATGAATTTGAGCAAGCTCTGGGGGTTGGTGATGGACGGGGAAGGCTGGCATGCTGCAGCCCATGGGGTCGCAAAGAACTGAACTGAATCCATCACTTAATATAACTCAATTTGTTTAAAAACCATTTTACTGGTATATTTTCTGAACTGTCACATGGAAGTGATCCAATCCGAGCCTAACGCTCAAATACAGAGTAGGAATATCACACTGGAGAACTGATATCTTGTTTCCCTTGGCATCATAGAGTAACTGACTGTTTGAATTTGCACATTTATAGTACTTATCACTAAGGACCCAGGTGGTTTTCCTTAATACGAAAGAGAACTTGAACTCATACAAACACATGGGAAGCCTGCCTGCTACTCATTTGTTCAAAATGAACTGATCATAATGTTCTTTTGCAAAAATCCTTCTTTGTTTGTTATTCATAAGAAGTATCATTTGAATCAGCCATTATGTTCAGGAATGAGAGTTTCAAGAAAGATTCACTAGCACTCAAATACTCATTTAATATAGTAGGGGTGTGTGCATCTTTTGATAGATTCTGATTTTTTTCACTACAATTTTGATGTGGCTTTTAAGGAATACAATTGAGTTACTCAATGTAGATGAACATATCT
Organism: Aepyceros melampus; assembly: GCA_006408695.1. Taxonomy (NCBI): domain Eukaryota; kingdom Metazoa; phylum Chordata; class Mammalia; order Artiodactyla; family Bovidae; genus Aepyceros; species Aepyceros melampus. Next base: position 6,723 of record SJXQ01000297.1, on the reverse strand, counting down.
TAGGTATGAATAAGGGGAACCTGATTTGGTCATTAAGTTAATCCATCTTCAATATACAAAATCTAAGGGTGATGATGAGAATGTCTTAAATGGAGCTGAACATTACACTACACCAATATCTAACACATTATAAAATAAAACAAAACAAAAACCCACCAAACAAAACCCCTCCAAATAGATGAGAAAGGAATTATCTTGTACATAAATCATATTATGTTTAAACCCTTTTTCTTGAAGTAGTCTATTATGGATTGAACACATCAACCTAAAATTTGTATGTTGAAATCTTAACCTGCAATGTGAAGGTTTAGGGAGGTGGGGCTTTGAGCAGGTAATTCAATCATAAGGGCAGAGCACTTATGAATGGGATTAGTGCCCTTGTGAAACAGACCTCAGAAAGCAATTTTGCCCCTTCTTCCATGTGAAGACTCAGATAGAAGATAGCCACCTATGAACCAGAAACTGGTTTCTCACCAAATGTGGTATCTGCCAGCATCTTGATTTTGGCCTTCCCAGACTCCACAACTGCAAGAAATAAATTTATGTTATTTATAAGTCTCCCAGTCTGTGGTTATCTGTTATGGCAGCCAGATGGGCTAAGATATATTCTGAGTACTATTTGAGCATAAATAAGGAAAACATAAAGGTGTTTTACATATTGGAATGATGATATCAGTAAACGATGTCATCATTTTTCACATGCAAGGTCATACACATAATTATTATGGTACCCTTAAGGTACCAAACTTAAGGGTAACAAACATGACTGTTATTTTATGCCCTGTAAATATACATGTGTATTAAACAGATCTGCTAATGGTTAAGTTGGAATCAGGCATTTGCAACTTAAGAAAAAAATTTTTTTCTTTTGTTTCCAAGAGAAAAACTGAAGAAAATTTCACCTGACTGATATCACGGGAAAGTTGTATCAAATTCCTGGGTAATCTATTTAAGCATTATCAGATCAATCAAAATTTCATGGTTAAGTAAAATAACAAACAGTGAGAAGCTTGCTATTTTCATGCAGAAAAGAAAGAAATTTATATGATTTTTTTTTCTATTCTCAGAAGTGATTTATAGTTTGATAATAGAGTACAGGAGCTTTATGGCTCCCATTTCCCAACTTCTGCACAGTTGAAACAAATTCCAAGCAATGCCTATTGCAAAGTTTTTATATTGATTAATGTACTGTTGACAACTATTATACAAAATAAAATTAGATTAATTGCTTAGCATGCTTCATAACAGTATATTTACTGTTATTCATCCATGACTTCGAGTTGCATCTTAAATTATTGGGAACCTTGGTAAACAGTAGACAAAAATCAAAGTTCATTGATTTGGATATACAATAACTAATTTCTTGTGTTTCTATTTCTCTTACTTATTTGATGATTAACTTATTAGTAACTAGTTTAGTCACATAGGCACTCAACATATCTATTTAGGGACTGTTTTGTACCAATATTGTGCTAGGCCTTCAAGGAAGATAACATTCTTGAGACCTAAGAGCTTCTAGTCTGATGGAGAGCAGAGACATCATGGTTACTGTACTATGTGAAAGAGCTAGAACTGCAGATAGCACAGGGTGACCATGGGTTATACCCAGGAGTCACATATAATTCAGAACAGAGGAATCAACAAAGACCTTTTAGAGGAAGTGAGAATAACCTCAAGCAAGCTGGGAGGGATTGTGGTGGAAGGTGTATGTGTGGGGAGAGAAGAAAATTGGGAGAGAGAGAATAGTTAGGATGTTCCTGCAATAATGAAGGAGAGAACTGTATAGGGACTGTGTGGGTAAAGAGAATGCAAAAGGATTTTTCTTTTGGGAAGTCCTTGGTGACTGGGGCATGGAGTGAGGAAGTTGACAAGCAGACTAGAGAGAAACAAGATGTCTCTCAGAGTGCCATACAGAACATGATTCCCAAATTTATCTGATTTATGCATCATGGCTTCCAATGATGGCTCCAAGAATGTTGAACTTTGTCATGTCTTCTGGTTCCTTGTTGCTGCTACTGCTGCTAAGTCGCTTCAGTTGTGTCTGACTCTGTGTGACCCCATAGACGGAAGCCCACCAGGCTCCCCTGTCCCTGGGATTCTCCAGGCAAGAATACTGGAGTGGGTGGCCATATAGAGTCCTAATTAAGACGAGTTAAACTAATTCAGTTCTGTAAACTGATCCAATTTTGTATCTGTTTATAAAAGTCCTAGGAAGAAGAATCATATTCAGAGCATGATGATAGCAAAGCTAAGTAAATGACATAACTAAATTACTTTAAAAATCATCTCTGGCTAATTATGAAAAGTCAAGTGGAAGAACATCTTTCCTTACTTTGAAGATCAGAATTTCTACTGCCAAAAAATACATTGACCAAATGATTTGCATAACATTAAAATCCTTAGCAAAACTTTTCTAGCTGGGCTTACCCAGCTAGGTATAAAGAATAACATAACATAAGGACCTTCACAAAGGAAACTTCAGTTTTCCCTGAGATAATAAAGGTTCAAAGTTTGAATCAGCAACAACTGACAGACGATCTATAATCAGTACATCTTGCTAGGGAAGTTTTTTGGTCTATTCTGGGCAGATTTTAATCCATCACTTGATAAAATTCTTCCTCTTTATTTATCAAAGAGTGGGGCAAATGAAAGATCATTGAATTTATTTTTAAATGACAGAGGAAGCCTCCCATATTCTTTATCTTGCTGAATCTGCTTTTGTCTCCAAAATGGACATTAGTATCCTGTTCTCCACCAAAATTTACAAAACACTATGCTCTAGTCAGAATTTATCAGAAGTGTGAGCATGCTCAGTCAGTTCACTCATGTCCAGCTCTTCATGACCCTAAGGACTGTAGCCCACCAGGCTCCTCCATCCATCGATGCTCCAGGCAAGAATACTGGAATGGGTTGCCATGCCCTCCTCCAAGATTTCTTCCCAACCCAGGGATCGAACCCTTTTCTCCAGCATTGCAGACAGATTCTTTACCACTGAGCCACTGGGGAAACCCTGAAAGTGTAAGAGTTATATAAAAATCTAACAAGGAGCTTAAGACAAAGTCATAGGATATATGTGACACTAAAGTGAAGTTGGCAAAGATAACATAGCAAAAGAGAAAATTAAATTTTTCCTTTAAACGTGCACTTAAGTTATCTTTCTATTGGACAGCTGATTAAAAGCTAACTCCCATATAGTTTAATATGGGATCCATGGTTTGCCTATGGCAACTTGCATAAGTCATAAAGCAAGATTGTGGTGCTAATGGAAACAAATTATTCTAAGTCCCACAATAAGGTTCTACCCACTAAACTATTGTTGCCACTAAACTATCATTAATACTGCTTTGAAAATTGACTGGTAAGAATTTGACACTGTTAACTATGCTTCATAAATTGCTATCATTTTACATATTTTCTCATCTGCTAAATGTTTCCCAGTCAAAAAGAGGTCAGTCTTTTACAGTTTCTCTGTTGATTCAATGCCTTATGTTTTGTCCTTAATATTTACTTACTGATGAACCAAGAAGGAAAATATCTAAACTTGTAGCCTTGAGGATTATAAATTCAATACCATTATTTTCACAAATGGGGAAACATATCCAGAAACACGAAAGATCCAGAATTCTACTGCTAGTAAGAGGGCTATAGGACTATAGGCTCTTGGAGCTCAGATCTCTGCTTTTCCCACTTCCCTCCTGTTCTTGCCCTTTATTTGGTGCAAGAAGCCTGTTTCTTGCAGCTCTGATGAAACATTACCAGCTCTGTTGCTTTGAAACTAGAGCTTTTGCATTTTTGGCCTTTGCATTGTTTCTGATGACCTGGAAGTACTCAGAACAGGATCGGTTTCATGGCTATTTCTCTCTTAATGTACCTACATTCCATGAAGAGTGACCCAAGTAGCGATGTAACCCTCTTCTCTAATAACGTTCCACATGTTTCCCTGCTCTTTATTTTCTCAATCAGTCTGTAATGTGGTGGTCCATCATCAGTACATTGTAGTGTGGTGGGCCTTCTTCACATGCTAAAGAGGAACAAAGGTGAGCAACTACAAAGGAGACCATAAAAAGTGATGTGCAAACATCAAATCTTTTGGCATTCAAAGCTCTTAATAACGCTTTTTTTTCTACTTGGCCTATCCAGATTACCTTATAGCAGATATAAGAAACTTTCTGCTTCTATTGAAATATATTTTAAATGCATTTTAAGGGCTTCCCTGGTGGCTCAAGAGGTTAAAGCGTCTGCCTCCAATGCAGGAGATGGGTTCGATCCCTGGGTCAGGAAGATACCCTGGAGAAGGAAATGACAACCCACTCCAGTATTCTTGCCTGGAGAATCCCATGGACAGAGAAGCCTGGTAGGCTACAGTCCACGGGGTCGCAAAGAGTCGGACATGACTGAGCGACTTCACTTCACTTCACTTCAAGGTTAATTCATATCCACTTTCCAGTGGATTGCGCCCCCACCCTCACTTAATTCAATATGGTTACAGCTATGAATGTCCTTGCTGTTTCTAGTCACACTCGGAATCCAGCAGTTTGTCCATGGTCTTACCTTGTCTATAGACTTCCTGACTCACTCATCCACATTTATTTCTTCTAGCTTTGAAATTATTCAACATTTTTTTTTCAGCACTGCATTCTGTCTTATAGTGAGATAATCTGATACTTGTGCCTGATACTAATACTGTTTACATAATCTGTATGTATCTTTTTCTATCAATACAACTAGTTTCTTGGGTCTTTGAAAATAGGCTGGTGCTTACATATCAGTGGTTTTTCCTAAGACAGGTGTGTTTTGTTAGGACTATTCACCCATGGTTCTTCTCCTTTTGCACACATGGTCAGATTGTAGTTTTTCAATCCCTTTATAGTTAAGTATAGTGCTATGACTTGCTTTGGGCAATGAAATGTGAGACAAGTGATTTGTCACTTTAGGCATACAGTTTAAGAGCCAGTGTGTGGTTTACCTCATTCCCATTCCCTGCCATGATAACATGGAAACAGATATGAAGACAGAATCTTCATTAGCTTGGACCCTTGAATGACTACAGTGTTAGAGCTTACTTTTGAACTGTGATGGATATGTACTCTTGAGTGAGAAATAAGCAGTTCCTTTGATATGCTTCTAAGATTTGGGCATTCTTGGTTTCTGCAGCATAACCTATGATAGTCTATCTAATTAAACAACCAAGATAAGTGTCATACCTATAGTGAACACTCAATAAATATTTAGAGTGAAGAATTTGAAAAAATAACTGTAAATTACAACTTATAATTCATTTTGGAAAAGTCCCAGTTATAAATAGCAAGTATAATCAGGGATCTCAATGAGAACATAAAAACAGAAAAAACAAAGATGATTTTTGTGCTGACATGCAAGATAAAGCTTCATAATGTCCCTTAACTCTGACTGACCTTAGAAATACGGAAAGAGTTTGGAACAGCCTGGAGTTGCAAATACTTGGTGTCTCAATTCCTGGAATATTCATTTCATAGGACAGTTAGGAAATAGGGAGGAGGTAAGAAAGGAAAAACTGGAAAGCTGGATATTTTAGAGAGTAAGCTGTATGACTGAACAAGTAAAATCATGATTTGGAAAAAATGATTGATCATACTTTGAGACAGTCTGAAATGTGCTTATATTGGGTTGGCAAAAAATTCCATAACATCTTATGAAAAACCACAATGAACTTTTCGGTCAACCAATACATTATATGTATTTATTCATTTAACACACACACACACACACACACACACACATTATATACAAAAGACAACCAAAAAAATGAAGGAGGCAGGCTGATGTCTTTTATGAAATAAGTGCTTTCAGAAAGATGACTGGAGAAAAAGTAATGACCATCTCTTCAATAAGTAGTGTGGGAAAATTGGGTAGCTACATGTAAAGAAATGAAATTAGAATATTTCCTAGCTCCATACACAAAAATAAACTCACAATGGATTAAAGACCTAAATTTAAGACCAGAAACTATAAAACTCTTGGAGGAAAACATAGGCAGAATACTCTTTGACATAAATCACAGCAAGATTCTCTATGACCTAACCTCCTAGATTAATGGAAATAAAACCAAAAATAAACAAATGGGACCTAATTCAACTTAAAAGACTTTTCACAATGATCAAAACTATAAGCCAGGTGAAAAGACAGCTCTCAGAATGGGAGAAAAAAAAAGCAAATGAAACAACTAACAAAAGATTAATCTCCAAAATACAAAAGCATCATGCAGCTCAATATCAGAAAAACAAACAGCCCAATCAAAAAGTAAGCAGAACTAAACAGACATTGCTCCAAAGAAGACATAAAAATGGCTAATCAACAGATAAACAGATGCTCTACATCTCTTGTTAGTAGAGAAATGCAAATCAAAATTACAAAGAGGTATCATCTCACACTGGTCAGAAGGGCCATTATTACCAAGTCTGTAAACGATTAAGTGCTGGAGAAGGTGTGGAGAAAAGGGAACCCTCTTCTACTGTTGGTGGGAATGCAAGTTGATATAGGCACTATGGAGAACAGTATGAAGATTCCTTAAAAAAACTAGGAATAAGACTATCATATGACCCACAATCCCACTACTGGGAATATACCCTCAGTTCAGTTCAGTTCAGTTCAGTTGCGCAGTCATGTCCGACTCTTTGTGACCCCATGAATTGCAGTACGCCAGGCCTCCCTGTCCATCACCAACTCCCGGAGTTCACTCAGACT
>SJXQ01000296.1:0-18785 GCA_006408695.1 Aepyceros melampus | reverse complement strand
TAAGGAGGTTATAAAGATTCTCTTCATCAGTGGAAGGCTTCCCGTGGTGGACATCTCCACTTCAAGGAAAGGACTTTCTCCAAGTCTGTGAATACCTTCGACAACAATCACATGCGATGCCTCTTCATCTGACGACATCTACCAACCCTAAAATGGACTGGTGCAATACGTTGCACTTTAACTACAGAAATAATGTGACTCTTAATTTTGATTCTGATTGTTTTGTTTTTGCTGTTTACTCCCTGTATTTGTAACCGTATAACTGGGTTTGTTTCTAGCCGCATGAAAGCCTTCAGTTACAAACGGTTGCTCAGTTCTTGCTACTGCTGCACCTTCCTCCAACTACTACTTGGGGCCCCTGGATCAGATATCCTCAATATGAGGATGAGGAAAATATGTTGCCTCCCCAATTTAGGGACAACACCCCTTCTCAGCTCGGAAGCAGTTATGGAACGAGAACGACGCCCCTTTTCCCTAGGCAACATAATTCTCCTAAAAGAAAAGGGGGGAATGAGAGAGTCATTTCCTAGGCAGGTTGATAAGAAGGCTAGGGGTCCCCAAGGAGAGAGGGGTCTGGAATTCTCAAGGAGGAAGAAAGGACAACCTTTTTCCTTCTCTACATTCCTTAGGATTATATAATGTATTCTGCCTGAGGACAGTCTCTGGATTAAACCTTCTGGCTAATTCTGTTATCTTAAAATGTAAATTATGGGAGTAGGTCTGATGAGGTCTTTACAACCTCCAGACATTCTTTGGATTTACTGGAGAGTATATAACTTCATTGCTAACACTAGCAAGCGGGTACTCTTTTTACCCCCTTCTGATGCCTATGTCAGAAGCTTTCTCTATCTCCTTTATACTTTAATAAAACTTTATTACACACACACACACACACACACACACACACAAAAGACACTTACTCCTTGGAAGGAAAGTTATGACCAACGTAGATAGCACATTGAAAAGCAGAGACATTACTTTGCCAACAAAGTCCGTCTAGTCAAGGCTATGGTTTTTCCTGTGGTCATGTATGGATGTGAGAGTTGAACTGTGAAGAAGGCTGAGCGCCAAAGAATTGATGCTTTTGAACTGTGGTGTTGGAGAAGAGATCTCTAGAGTTCCTTGAACTGCAAGGAGAACCAACCAGTCCATTCTGAAGGAGATCAGTCCTGGATGTTCACTGGAAAGACTGATGTTGAAGCTGAAACTCCAGTACTTTGGCCACCTCATGTGAAGAGATGACTCATTGGAAAAGACCCTGATACTGGGAAGGATTTGGGGCAGGAGGAGAAGGGGACAACAGAGGATGAGACGGTGGCTGGATGGCATCACTGACTCGATGGACGTGAGTCTGAGTGAACTCTGGGAGTTGGTGATGGACAGGGAGGCCTGGCGTGCTGTGATTCATGGGGTCGTAAAGAGTCGGACATGACTGAGCGACTGAACTGAACCTAATCATTTTACATAAGATGTTCTATTTAAGCCTCACAGCTCTGTCGAGGAGAATACTGTACCATGCTCCATTTTACAGATGAGAAGGCTGAGACTTGAAGGTCAGTTGGACTCTCCCCAGTTCCTAGAGGTACTGGGTACCAGAGCTAGATTTCTGAACACGTTTGCCCCTAACTTCTGGGGATTCAGGCAAGGGTTACAGACTCTGCCATTTGTGAGAGCACCTTGCCGTCCTCAAGAGGGGAAGGAGGAGCCTTCCTAGTGACTGGAGTGTGGATGAGCAAAGCTAAGCTTTCAACATGGACGTGAGTCAGCTTGAGGGCAGGGCAGTGAATTTGTGCAGGAATTACTCAGAAGAAACAAAGCACCCCAGCTCTGTGAGTTACAACAAGGCAAAATCTTTAATACATGAGTGCTTATTACATTAGCTGCTTCGGGGCTCTGACATCTTTGATTTCTGGTCATGTTATTCTAACACGGAAAGGTGAATGCCTCCCTCTGGGCCACCTGGGCAGTTAAGTGGCCTGAGGATTTGCATGAGTGAACAATGGGGACACCTGTGCACACACCTGGGGATTTGGAGACCCCGCCACCCCCCAACCAGCCACCACCTGTGACTTTGAGTAAAGTCCTCTTCCAAGGAGGGAAGAATGAGGAGGTCCTTCCAGTAAAGAAGGAAGAGAGGAAAACATCTGTCACAGATACACACAGAGAGAAACGACATCATGGGATTGGCTTGAAAAGTGGGGGAAGGGATGGACCGGTTAGGACCTGGTGGGGGAGGGGCGAAGTGTGGGAGAGGGCTGAGTCCATTTGGTTTCATTCTTTGTAAAAAGTAATACCATCACGAGGACCATGCCATGCAACCTCAGAGACTCCTCTGTCACTTGCCCCCGGGCTGTGCTGGGGCGGAGGGCAGAGGGCCGAGGTCAGTTCAGACGGGCGTGGTGCGCCTGTTGGCCGGATTATTATGCAACGACTCTTTGAACTCTTTGGGCGTGGAGTTGTGGAACTGTAGAAAAGCGTGGTCCCGGTCGGAGTTGAGGAGGGTCCCCATGGTGATCTTTGAGGGGTCCCGGGACAGAGTGAACATTGAGATGTCAGTGGAAGGGATGGTGTGGAAGCCTTTGCTGATGGGGGACAGGTCTCGGGATCTGGGTTCCGTGGAGCGGGAACTCGACCGCCTCCGAAATCTATACCTGTAGGGTGGAAGGCGAGCGAAGGTCGATTTCTTCAGGAGCTCCGAGTGGGATTTGGCACGTAACTGCTGATGCTTTTCTATATAGATGTGCACAGCGACGACCCCCACAATTTCTGCGATGATGAAAGAGAAGGCTCCGAAGTAAAAGGACCAGCCATAGGAATAGCTCTTTTTGGAGTCACGCTGCCCAGGATCTCCAGCATTGGCTGATATATAAACTATGATACCAATGATGTTGCTTAACCCTAAGAGAACGGGAAAGAAAAATACATCCTTTATAAACCACAGAGGTAACGGTCCCTTTTAGGCTTGAACTATTTATTTTGAAAATGTGGAGATGACAGGGAGAGAGGAGAATGGATTTATGGCCGGAAATCCAGCTGCTGAACTCTTCTTGCAGGGTCTATCTCTTGGGAAATGAAAAATTCTGCTGCTCCATCCCTGGTGGGAAGCATTCAGCTAAAGAATACACCTTACTCCTCCAGCAAGTGCAGCAGAAATCAAAGTGCATGTATTTTCCCTTAGAAACAATTCATTCCATCAAAACTTAGTCTTCAGCACTAAGTCATGAGGATGGTAAAATGAAGGAGATACAGATCCTTGCCCTTGAGTTCCTCACCGTTAGTAGGAGAAACTGACAGGTAACTGCAGCAAAATACAGGAAGGGCGCCACCAGAGACACAGATAAAATGGTTCAGGAGCAAAAGAGAGGATGACTAAGCCACTTCGTCCTGAAGACAAGGTGACATTTGAACAGGTCCTGAACAGCTCCTGGCTCACCAGGAGATTGACAACAGAGTTGAGAATAACTTATAGTAGCAGGCTGGATGGTGGGAAAGTTGATGGCATCTTGAGCCTCCATAAGAGGCAGCAGAGAGAGGAGGCTTACAGAGGAAGAATGGGGTTAGAAGTGCTTATTGAGAGTCCAGATATGGCTGCCCAGTGGATATTTCTGGTTCTGGAACGAAGTCTGGAGAAAGAATGACCCATGGGTAAGGGACAGTAACTAACTATATCTTTTTATCTGCACGAGGGATACAATAATGTTTTAAATTAGCTATTGTTCAAACATCAGGAATTGGGGAATGTGAAGCTGTTGTCCCCAGTAGGCAAGGTCTGCACACTTGGTGTCCCCAGGTGCCAACAGAATAGTTCTGGAAAGAGCTGCCCAGTCGCTCGGAGAGAAATTGATTCTCTAGGGAGTAGTAAGAAGGAATGAAAGAACCTGAGGGTCTGTGGCTGCTTCTCTCACATGATTGTCTAAAGCTAATGATATCTTTTTGAGTCTCTTTGCTTTAAGGGCCTCATCTGAGCCTTATACCAGTAATGACTCAGGGAGGCTTGTACATCAGCTGGAGTCTCCTAGCCTGCAAACCCAGGCTGCCTCTAAATGGAAGTTGTCCCTTGTTACAGTTCCCAGTGCACACATGCTAAGTCACTTCAGTCGTGTCTGACTCTTTGTAACCCTATGGACCGTAACCCACAAAGCTCCTCTGTCCATGGGATTCCCCAGGCAAGAATACTGGAGTGGGTTGCTGTGCCCTCCTCCAGGGGATCTTCCGGACCTAGGGATCCATCCAACCCAGGTCTCTTATGTCTCCTGAATTGGCAGCCTGCTTCTTTACCACTAGTGCCACCTGGGAAGGCCACAGTTCCCAGTGCTAGATGGTAAATAACCATCTCCACTGGCCTGCTGAGTATCCCCACCATTGAACGCCTCATACTCTTCTGGGGATCCTCAAGATTTCCCCAGAGTCCAGCAACCAAAGAGTTAAAAGGTTTTTTTTTTTTTTTTTGGTGTTGTTGTTCTTGTTCTTTTTAATTGGGGTATAGTTGCTTTGGAACTTCCCACTAGTGGTAAAGAATCTGGCTGCCAATGCAAGAAACCCAAGAAACGTGGGTTTGATCCCCTGGAGTAGGAAGTGGCAACCCACTCCAGTATTCCTGCCTGGAAAATTCCATGGACAGAGGAGCCTGGTGGACTACAGTCTATGGGGGTTGCAAAGAGTCAGACATGACTGAGCGACTGAGCAACATAGTTGCTTCACAATGTTGTATTATTTTCTGCTGTACAACAACACGAGTCACCAATGGGCATACGTATATCCCCTTCTTCTTGGACCTCTCCACCCGCTATCCGTACCACCCATCTAGGTCACCACCGAGCACCGAACTGAGCTAGTAGGAACCTACAGTAGGTTCCTGCTAGCTCTCTGTTTTATGCCTGGCAGTACACATATGTCAGTCCCAATTTCCCAATTCATTCCCCCACCTCAGATCCACACGTCCATTCCCTACGTCTGCATCTCTACTTCTGCCCTGCAAATAGGTTCATCTGTACAAAGGGTTAAAACTTGGCATAGCAAGGGCCACTCCATTCTACTCCAGTGCTACCATTCTGATTGACTGGTGCTCATGCATTAAAGGGATTCGTGTTTTGAATATGATCTCTGGCCACACTCCATCTAGGACTCTCCCCTAGAAGGCAGGGCCAGGGTGTGCTTCTTCCCTGTCTCCTCTTGGCTTTACCCAGCACAGGCACTCAGCAGGTAGGCAGCGGGTTCTAATCATGGAGCTATTTCTTCATATGGGAGTTGACACGGCCAGCCTTGTGTCAAGCTGCAGAAAACCACAGGGTGAAAAAAAAGGGCTCCTGTTTCTAGAGTGTCAGTTTGGCTTGAAGATGAGTAGGGAAGACACATTCTTTTATATTAAAATGAACATGGATATAATAAGGAGAAGAGAGCAGATTCACATGAATTTTTAAGTATAAATGGGAGACAGACTTCAAAGACATTTCAGCTCATGGAAGGCAGCTTCTGGTGATGCCCCCTGACTCCCCAGGGTCACATTTTTCACTCTCTTCTGCCTGCAGGGAAATTTTGGTGGCAAAGTTTGAGAAGCCCTGGAAAGAAGTCTTGCTAAAAAAATAAATAAATAAAGACGCTCAAAGAGATACTCGGAGGTGACAAGCCAAGCGAGTTGCCACTTGTTTCTAGGACATTGATGATATGCCAGGCACTGCGCAAAGTCTACGTGCATGATCTCAATTAATCATTGCAACAGTCCTGCTTTAAAAAAACAAAAAAAACTTTTTTTTTTTTTTTTTACAGATGAAGAAACTGGGACACAGAGAAAATAACTTCCCAAGTCAACACAGCTGGGAAATGGCCTGTGTGCTTCTGCTAAGCTGCTTCAGTCATGTCCGACTCTTTGCGGCCCCATGGACTATAACCCACCGGGCTCCTCTGTCTATGGGCTTCTCCAGGCAGAAATACTGGAGTGGGTTGCCATGCCCTCCTCCAGGAGATCTTCCTGACCCAGGGATTGAGCTGGTGTCTCTTAAATCTCCTCCATGGACAGGTGCATTCTTTACCACCTGGGAAGCCCTGGGAAATGGCAAAGGTGGGGTTTGAACCCAAGATTGTCTCTTGTTCCCTGAGCTCAGATCTAGCTAGGTTTGGTCACTGCTATGGTCTTATCTCCTTGCCCAGAGCCTGACCCAAAGCAAGAGCATGGTGAATATTTGTTGAATTGAGTCAACACAAGAATTAAATGGTACAACATATATAATACCAGCTATTATGCATCCTAGGGGGTGCTAGTGGTAAAGAACCCGCCTGCCAATGCAGGAGACATAAGAGATGCAGGTTTATCCCTGGGTTGGGAAGATCCCCTGGGGAAGGACATGGGGACCCACTCCAGTATTGTTGCCTGGAGAATCCCAAGGACAGAGGAGCCTGGCGGGCTACAGTCCAAGCGGTCACAGAGTGGACATGACTGAAGTGACTTAGCACGCACTATGCATCCCACAGTTACTGCCAGCTAGATGCAGTTCTAGGCATTTTCCATATACCAACTGTCTAATCCTCTGAGCAAGCTTAAGAGGTAAACCCATTATTACCCCCATTTTTCAGATGAGGAAATGGAGGCACTGATTGGTTAAGAGACTTGCCTGAGGTTACTGCACAGGGAAGTGGTAGAGCCATGATTTGCCCCAGGCAGCCTGACTTCAGAGCCCATGGCCCTTGAGTATAATGCCCAGTTCCTGGCGCATAGTAGGTACTCAATAAAGGGTTGTTGACTGCTTGCCAGAAATCATAGAACCTTAGAATAACTGAGCAAAAAGAGCCTTAGGGAGTGCTGAATCCTACTTTCATTTTGTAGGTGGAAAAACTGAGGCTCTTTAGGGTCCTCAGGGAGGTCAGTGGTGGGGGATAGCTAGGATTCGACCCCCAGCTTCTGGCTCCCCCTCAGGGCCTTGTTGCAGCCCCCGTGTTCCCCCAGTTCCCGTGTGTCTATTTCACCTGCTGTCTCTCACGACACCCCTTGTAAGAAGACGTTTGCTGGTGACACACTCTCCCTTCACAATCCCCTTGGGGGACAAAATAATGATCTTCTCCTGTTTAGGAAACCCTCATGTCAGCACAACACAGCATCCTCTGTGTCAGTCAGAGACCCGGAGGTCTGGAGGGGCCCTCGACAACTAGAATGTGCCTCAAAGCAATGCAAGTCCCTGGGTTTGCCAGCTGTTAGCGTCTGTCCACACAGAGTGTCACCTTTAATAAGATCATAGGCTGATCTTATTCTCCTGACAAGATGGGCTATGGCTCGAGTTGGTTCCCAGACACTCAGCACTGGATTCCGTCCACCTTCCCCATTTCCGAGAAGGGAAAAGAGTAGGGAGGAAACTGAGAAAGATCCTAGAGGGGGCTGGGCTTCCAACTTCAGAACTATTGTGTTGCTTTTACCTTGCTAGAAAATAATATTGTGCTTTTACATCCAACCTCCTTCAACAAGCCTATGAAATAAATACTGGTACTTCCCCGTGCCCCCCGCCCCCTGCCATTTTACAGTTGAGGAAATCAAGTTACAGGGAGTTGGTAACATTTCCAGGGCCCCATCAGTTTAGCCAAAATTCAAATCCAGGCAGGTAAGCTGTTTTTTTTTTTTTTTTTTTTGGTGGTTGTTGCTTCGTTGCTAAGTCGCATCTGTCTCTTTTGCACCTCCATAGGCTTTAGCCTGCCAGGCTCCTCCGTCCATGGGATTTCCCAGGCAAGAATACTGGAGTGGGTTGCCATTTCCTCCTCCAGGGGATCTTCCCCACCCAGGAATAGAAACACACATCTCTCGCATCTCCTGCATTGGCGGGCGGATTCTTTAGCACTATCGCCACCTGGGAAGCTGCCCCTCTGTTTCTACCCCAGGAAATATTCTGCCATTATGGGTTAAAGTTTAGAGGTCATCATCAAAGAGTCAAGCTCTCTTCCCTCTGTTCATCTCTAAAGCATTTCATTCAGATGGCATTGACTGAAGGGTGAGGTGCGAAGAGACTGCAAAGCAATGAAGGCGTGGAAACCCAAAAGGGAGGAAGATGAGGGGGTGGAGGAGGGATGGAGATAAAGGAGAGAGGAGGCAGAAACAGGAACCCTTCTCGAGACTGCTCATCCTCCTTACCACCCTCTGCCACCTTCCGGTCAAGGCTGCTATTGGTAAGATCTTCCCTGAGGGCATCTGAGGCTGCTGGGTTTTCTGTTGTTCCCAGAGGTGCTCTGGACAGCCTGAGGATTTGAGTGCTTGAAGAACTGTGGCCAATAGTTCACCAGTAACCCAGGTCTCACGGGGCCAGGAATAGCGTATGATCGTATCCAGAAGTTGGACCCCTTTAAAACACACTGGACTCATCTCTTGGGTCACACCTTACACACACCATACACGCTCCCTGCCCACCCTGAGCAGACGTACACAGGCACACGCTTATTTATCATTCTCCCGTCTCTGAGCTGACCTAAGTACCCCATCTGCTCCTCATCTTCCTCCGTCCACTCTCCAGCTAGACTGTCAGCATCTTTGGTTCTTATTAAAGCCTTTGGTTCTCATTCTTAACACACAGGTCGAACATTTTCTTGCTCCTTCCCTGGGGGGAGCCCTGAATAGCATGGCTTTGTCCTTCTGGCCCTGGCTCGAGTTTGGTGTCTGTGATGCTCTCTGGCCGGAGGCGAAGATGCTCACCTGCAGAGACAAAAAAGATGCCCGCGCTGAGGATGACGTTGTGTCTGCTGCGGTGGAACTCGCTGGCTGCCACGCAGAGCCCGCCGAAGAAGAGCAGCGTGACGCTGAGGATGGGGAAGACGCTGGAGGCCCTCACAGCCCCTGCGGAGAGAAGAAGAGAGGGTTCTGCCTGCACCCAGCCAGCCCTGGGATCCCCCTCCACGGGCATGGGGGTGACTGGTTGGAGGACAGCACGTGAGCAGGAGGAGAGAGTCTACATCTAACACCGCGGGCTTGGGGTTAACGGTCTGTAGTCATCATCCTGAAATGAATAATAGCTTTATCTTTGAATGTGTGTTTTTCAAATAAGTCTGATGGGCCAATGGAGCATGTGCCATGGGCTTTGAACCGCGACTCACGCGACATCCCACTTCCCACCACACTGCTACCTCCCGTTCTCCTTGGGGTGGTTCCTAGCTGCCCCTCCCCCACCCCAACCAGTGACCGCTGCCACCCTTGGCTCCTGGGCATGGACACAGGGAGAATCAGGATTGGGTGCAAGCCCTGGGCACCCTTGAGTGTCCTTATGCCTGAGGGAGTGTGACATTACATAGCAAGTAAAAGACACCATGACAGGTGGAGAGAGAGAAGGCAGAAGAAGGGAAACAGCATTTTGGGCCTGTGTTTTGAACCAGAAACCCAGGATTTTCATTTTGCCCTGGGCCCTGCAATGTGGGTAGCTGCTGGGGCATCCTGAGATTCCCATTAGATTACAAGCTGTCTTTCCCAAAACACACAAGCATTCGTTTAGTACTGAGTCTGGCAATGACCATGCAATATCTATTTATCACTGGATAAACACATGGATTTAGTTATTCATTCTCCAAGGCTTCTTGGGCACCTACAAAATGCCAGGGGCTCTGCTGGGTCCTGGCATACTGGCACAAAGGTTTAACCACCCCAAGGGGCATAGGCGTGGCCCTTCAAAGGGGAAAAAAGGATGCTAGCTGAGGCCCAGGGCAAGTCTTCGAAACAAGTGTGTTAACTCTTGTTGCTGGATCACAGAGAGGCCCTAAGGGTTTTTGGGGAAGGGGCCTTCAGGTGGGGATCCCAGTATTTACCTAACCAGTATTACAGTATTTCCTGGACTACTTGGGCCAGAATATCAGTTGGATAAATTCTGCCTTTATTGAGGTACAAAAGAGCTAAGGTCCCACCCTTACGGGGCTCACATTCTAGCAGAGATGATGGGTAGGAGCTGTTACCTAATTGCTAGGGCCCTATGCAGGATAAAAATGCAAGACCTCTTATTCTAAAATTATTAAGAATTTCAAGATGGTATGGTGACTAGATGTATCATGGCAATCATTTTGAAAAATATCAAATCATTTTGTTGTGTAATAGGAACCAACATCATGTTGTAGGTCAGAAAGTGAAAGTGAAAATCACTCAGTCATGTCCAACTGTTTGCGACCCCATGGACCCCAGTCCATAGAATTCTCCAGGTCAGAATCCTGGAGTGGGTAGCCGTTCCCTTTTCCAGCAGATCTTCCTGAAGCAGGGGTCTAATTGGAGTCTCCTGCATTGCAGGCAGATTCTTAACTAGCTGAGCTACCAGGGAAGCCCCAATTGTAGGTCAGATCTACTTCAAAAACAAACTCATAGAAAGAGACCAGATTTGTGGTTACTAGAGGTGGGGACTAGAGGGAGGGGGAATGAAATGAAGGTGGTCAAAAGGTACAGATTTCCAGGTTATAAGAAAAATAAGTACTAGGGATTTAATGTGCAGCATGGTAAATAAAATTAACACAGCTGGACATTATACATAAAAACTGAGAGAGCAACTCCTGAGAGTTCTCATCACAAGGAACAAATTTTTTCTGCTTCTTTAATTTTGTGTCTATATGAGATGATGGATGTTCACTAAACATACTGTGGTCATCATTTCATGATGTATGTAAGTCAGACCATGATGCTATATACTTTAAATCCATGCAGCACTGCATATCAGTTATATATCAACAAAACTGAAAGAAAAAATGAAATAAAGGTGACTGTCAACGGCATATATAAAAAAAAGACGACTTCCAAGATAGTGGGAGCAGAGAGCATGGACCCAGGTGTGGGCCCTGGAAGGGTGGGGCTGGTGTGGCTGAAAGGGCTGTAAGAACCCAGACTTGAGCTGATCGTGGCATGGACTCGGTTGTAGATGAATGGTGAGAGACTCGGGATGTATTTTGAAGGTAAATCATAAAGATCTGGCAGGGGGATGTGAGAGAAAGAGGTGTTGACAGTGACTCAAGGGCCTGGTGCTCAGCGGCTGAGCAGACGGTAGCATCTTTACAGTCATGGCGCGTGTGCAGGAGCAGTAGGGCAGCAGGAAAAGGTGCTCAGTGCATTTTTGGCGTTGAAGTTCAAGCTCAGTGTTCAGAACTTCACGGCCCTGTGGGTTTTCTCACGAACTCAGCTGCTGCTGCTGCTAAGTTGCTTCAGTCATGTGCAACCCCATAGACGGGAGCCCACCAGGCTCCCCCTTCCCTGGGATTCTCCAGGCAAGGACACTGGAGTGGGTTGCCATTTCCTTCTCCAATGCATGAAAGTGAAAAGTGAAAGTGAAGTCACTGAGTCGTGTCCAACTCCCAGTTACCCCATGGACTGCAGCCTCCCAGGCTCCTCCGTCCATGGGATTTTCCAGGCAAGAGTACTGGAGTGGGGTGCCATTGCCTTCTCCACGATTCAGCTGCAGCCCTTCCTATTGCTACAGCGTGGCGGTACTCACGCTCCAAATACATAGGGCTGGGCTCTGCTTTTGTTGTTGTTGTTGTTTTGTCTTATTCACGGAAAAAGTTTTCTGCAAGTTTGGTAGCTGATTTGGGATCTGCCTGGAAGGACGATGGAGGAAAACTGGGATGAGATTCTCTTCATGAAAAGAGAAAAATGAAAAAAATTCTAGCTTTTGTTTAGGGATGACCACCCCAAGTCACCCAGTGTTGGTGTCTGGGCAGACCAGGATCCCAGTAACTGTCCCCATTGTGATGGGAAAGTTTTGGGAGGGGCTTGAAACTAACTAGAAACCTCAGTAGGAGACCTGAAGCATGAAGGGAGGGGTCCTGGCTGTCCTGACCCCTGGGAGGGTGATTAGATCAGATCAGTCCCCATCCTGGCTTCAGGCCAGTCAGTCACTGTCCAGGAGTCCTGGCCTAGGCCTGGCTTGCCCTGCACGTCTGGGGTCCCACAGAGGCTTGCAGGAGGCAGGGCAGGCCCCCTGGTTCCTCTAGTGCCCATGTCAAGGGGTATCCTGGGAAGTAAGCTCTGGGGTCTTTGGTGGGCATAGTTTGTTTATAGGATCTAAGTATTCACCCATATGGCCTAGGAGTTTCCATGTGAACCTTGGCCCTGGGCCCCACAAATATTAGGAGTAGGTCTGCCCCCAGTGATATCAAGGACTTGTTAGGAACTCTTGCTCCGATCTCTGAAGCAATCGTTTGCATTGTGTCCTTGATGGGAATTGCTGGAATATTCAATGTGATGAGTTCAACTGATTAAAGGAGAGCACCTTAAAAACAATTAAAAAAAAAAATTTCCAAGTATGATTACAGTGTGATTATGCCCGAAGGAGATGATCTGAACGTTGGAAGCTACTGAATTGCGTTGGTTGTGTGTATTTGCAATGTGTGGCTGTGAGACGTGGGAACGTGGTTGCTTCCTATGTGGTGTGGGAACCATCTGGAAACCAGGCGGTGGCCAGATCCCATCTCTGCCTCACGGGCGGGATCAGAGCAGGTTCTAAAGACTCTGGCTACAGGTGCCAGCCTCACACAGGATGTGCTCTGCTGCCACTTTCTCCTAAGCCAGGTGGAGTCTACCCTTGATTCATTCATTGTAGTTTTTTTTTTTTTTTTTTGGCTGTGATCATGGCTTGTGGGATCTTAGTTCGCTCACCAGGGATCAAACCTCAACTTCAACAGTGAAAGCACCAAGTCCTAACCAATGAACCACCAGAGAATTCCCAACCTTGGATTTGGTTTATCTAGATGAACAAGAAGGTTTTTGTCTGGCTTCAGGACAATTAAAGAGGTCTTACTGTCTTCTTTCCCTGTTTCTCCTTCCTAATCTATATGGGGCTAAGCTGTGGTCCTAGGAGTGGAGAGGGAAGCTTGTTCCAGGGTAATTTCACCTTCAGTGTCTGAGCAGGGCTTGGCCAGGTCCAGTGCTATGTTAGGGATTTCTCTAGTCTAGGGATCCCCAACCTTCAGGCCCTGGACCGCTTGCCATCTGTGGTCTATTAAGAACCAGGCTGTACAGCAGGAGGTGAAGCTTCATCTGTATTTACAGCCGCTCCCCATCACTCATGTTACTGCCTAAACTCCACCTCCTGTCAGATCAGTGTCATTAGATTCTCAGAGGAGCTGGAACCCTATTGTGCTTGAATCTTCCACCCCCTCCACCCCTCACCCCTGCTGTCCATGGAAAAATTGTCTTCCATGAAACCAGTCCCTGGAGCCAAAAAGGTTGGGGACCACTTCTCAAGTCAACAGGACCTGTGGACTATTAAACCTTCTGCTATAGGTTAAGCTGTAACCTTCCCAACCACATATAAGAAAGAAGAAAAAGCAAATCAGTGTGGAGAATCCCATCCTCCTGGGGGTGTGGTCACAGCAGGAACTAGCAGCATGTGGACTGGACGGGCTGGAGACCCCTGCAGGAACAGAACCCTGGCCCCACGTGACTGGGTCAGTAATTCCAAAATTCCTAGCAGGAAATTCGTGTGCTTGGGACGGTCCCTCCTTAACCTGGTTTGGTGGCTGATGGTGAGGACCTTCACCTTCCAAGAGAGGAGAGTTATATTTTGTTGGAAAAGAGTTGCATCTCTTGGGAGAATTTAAAATCAGTTTTGCAAGTTGTGAAATAGAACTCACAGTTCTGTTTCATCCCAGCAGGGCAAACATCAAAATAGGGAAGAAAAGTAAAAACTTAGGCACTCTGGTAAAACTCCACTTGTGATGGCTTTAGAATAATCCTTTTTTGAGGAAGTCCAATTAATAATGATCTATGTCATCCCCCAGACTCTTGGTCAAGCTCCCTCTCTAAATGTGGCTTCTATTCCCACATCAGATCTTTCTGAGCTGCTCATATAAACCCTAGGCAGCATTGGACAAATCCAAGTAGCTGAAAAAAGAGAAATAATATGTTTATGTTTTAAATTTTAGCTTAGAAGTGTCTGTTTCTTTCAAAGGGATCCCCCAGCACCACTTATATTGTTATGTGATTAAAGGCTCATATGAATACCCACAGCCCCTCTGCAGACTAGCAAGCATGAATAGAACGAAAACTGATTTTAATTGTAAAACACTCTGCTTGAGTTATGAGTTACAGGCATAATCAGAATACCACAATTTCTTGAAGTTTTTATTGATATTACTGTAGTCGTTTTTTAAAAAATGTTACATTGAACACTCTCTAATAGTAAATTAGTCAGTGCCTTAAAATTTTCCTTTTGAGGAAGCTCAGGCTCCCTGTTGAAGAAATTCTATTTAAATTACATTGTTTCCAATTCTCTCTGTGCCAGGATCAATGTCAGGCCCTTGGCTGCTGTTGGCCTTGGCTGTTGTTCATCCCATGCCACAAAAAAGAGCCAACACGTATGGTTTCAGGCGGCGTGTAGTGTGCATCAGCTTATTTAATTTTTGCGACCCTGTTAAATAGATGACGTTATAGTCTTCATTCCTGACTATAAAGAAAGGTGAGAGACTTTTTGATTATGTAGTTTGGATTTGCATTTCTGTAATTATTAGCGATGTTGAGCATCTTTTCATGTGTTGGTTGGCTAACTGTGTGTCTTTAGAGAGAGGTTTGTTTTAGGTCTTCCACCCAGTTTTTGATTGTGTCATTTGCTTTTGTTTTTTGATCTTGAGCTACATGAGCTCTTTGTATGTTTCAGAGATTAATTCCTTGTCATCGCTCTGTTTGCAAATATTTTCTCACGCTCTGAGGATGGTCTTTTTGTTTTGTTTATGGTTTCCTTTGCTGTGCAAAAGCTTTTAAGTTTAAGTAGGTTCCATTTGTTTATTCTTATTTTCATTATTCTAGGAGGTGGTCAAAAAAGACCTTGCTGCCATTTATGACAAAGAGTGTTCTGCCTCTGTTTTCCTCTAAGAGTTTTATAGTGTTTGGTCTTACAATGAGAGGTAAAGCAACTTGGTCCAGATCTAACCCAGCTAGTAGGGCATCAGTGGAGTAAAAGCCCTGGTCAACAGAATCCAGAGCCCTTGCTCAGCATACCGTACTGCCTCCTACATTCTGTGTTCATGACAGTTCCACATCATATCAGGGTCACTGACCTTGGGACAATCTACGGGGAGACACTGGCCCTGCCCCAGTGCTGTTGAAACTGATGAAGGGTGAACCTTGGTTTACATTTATTCTCCCAGGCCTTGCCCCTTAGGACCTCGCCCATTAGCACTTCATCCATTAGCACCTCACCCATTAGCACTTTGCCCATTAGCACCTCAAATCCACCCTCTGGGGCAGGTGAAAACTTGTATTCAAGTTGAAGAAAACCCTTAGATTTTCTTGTAAGTGGACTAAAAAGAACTTTTGAGGTTTGATTCACCTTTCTTTTTTTTCTTTTCCTGTTTCTAGTTCATTGAAATGAAAGAGACTCAGATATCAGAATGTCTCTGATACCTGAATGTCTCTGTCTAGTAGCAAAGATTTTCCTGAAGCTTCATTGCACATATCCTTTTCTGAGGCTAGGTATTGGGAGCCTCTAATTCAGAGGCAGCTGGGTGACTGCAGGGCACCCCTCCTCACCACCCTCCCGCCAGGGGAACCCTGGAAATCAGGGAAACTTACGCAGGAGATACTCAGCTGTATCCTGTTCGTAGTCAGCATCTTCGGGGAAGTGATCAATTTTCTTGCACACGCCTCGGAAAGCCCCTGTGGAAACAAGTGTGGCCCTGAGTCGGGGAAGGGGGGCGAAAGAGCACCTGGGCCCAGCCTGGGGCTTCTTCTCTCCCACAGTGAAGATCCTTCAGACTTGTGGGTTCTGCCTTGGTGAGTCAATCAGCCTCTTTTTTGGGGGCACAAAAAGGAGATTAGTAGAGGAAAAAAATTAATAAAGCTGGAGACAGAAACTTTCTGTTTAGATT
Source organism: Aepyceros melampus (assembly GCA_006408695.1). Taxonomy (NCBI): domain Eukaryota; kingdom Metazoa; phylum Chordata; class Mammalia; order Artiodactyla; family Bovidae; genus Aepyceros; species Aepyceros melampus. Next base: position 2,990 of record SJXQ01000296.1, on the reverse strand, counting down.
TTGCATGATTCTGGGATCTATTTAGAAGGGCAAAGAGCTAGGAAGCATAAGCATTCGTCATGAGAGCTGTTATTTTTTTCCCAGTCAATGAGGGGAAAGGGGAAAAGAAAGTGGAATATACGTGTGTGTGTGCTTGTGCGTGCTAAGTGGCTTCATCGTGTCCAACTCTTTGCCACCCCATGGACTGTAGCCCACCAGGCTCCTCTGTCCATGGGATTCTCCAGGCAAGAATACTGGAGTGGGTTGCCGTTTCCTCCTCCAGAGGATCTTCCCAACCCAGGGATTGAACATGTGTCTCCTGTGGCTCCTGCATTGTAGGTAGATTCTTTACTGCTGAGCCACCGGGGAAAACCCAGTGGATAGGCATATACGTGTGTGTATATATATATTTATATATAAAAACTTACCATCCCACTTTACAGATGAAACAACTGGCCAATAGCATTGTGCTTAGGGACTTCCCTGGTGGTCCAGTGGTGAAGGATCCACCTTGCAATGCAGAAGCCTCGGGCTCGATCCCTGATCAGGGGAACTAAGACCCTCTCATGCTGCAACAAAGCCCACAGGAGCCAAATAAATATTTTGGGGGGGGGAGTGGGAGAGAGGCTCGTGAGGGAAGGGATATATATTAATATATAGTTATGACTGATTCGAGTCGTTGTATGGCAGAAACCAACACAACATTGTAAAGCAATAATCTTCCAATTAAAAAACAAAACAAAACTGTGCTTGTGCTCAAATGCCTAAGTGGTGAGCCAGAACACAGTCAAGGTCTGCTGACTCCTCAGTGTGGATTCCAGGCACGGGTTCGGAGTAACCCACTCTCCCTGATAAATAACATAGGATAATCCCTTTGACGGTCCCCTTGCCTGGAACTACAGCTTGCTGGGCTCTGCTGTGCGGCTCACTCCTTCAGGAGGACAGAATTGCGCGGGTATATCCTGGGGAAATGACTGTCAGCATTCTCTTTCCTTTTCTTCCTTCGCCATCAGCCTGAGTTAACTCATTGCGGGTGTTTGATAATCGTTGCGGGTGTTTGTTAACTAGCCAATTAGCCAGTCTCCGGGGCAGTTAATGGCTCTGCCAGTTCTCATAAATGACAAACAATTTCAGAACCTCTCACCACAACACAGCGTGAAATTATGCCTTATTGTTCTTGTCTCTGCCCGTAGAGATGCCGTGGAGGTGAGGGGCCAGGTGGTGTCGAGGACCGCAGACAAGGCTTATATTCACACACAGCTGGGCTTATATTTTCAGAGTAGTTACCGTAAGAATTAAATAAGATCATATATGAAGTAAGGTAATTTTTGCAAAGCTCTAGGCGCATCATTATAATGGCTAGCACCTTTGAAGTGCTTCCAGTGGGCAAGGCACAGAGCTGAAACCTACATTCTTCTCATTTACTCTCATCCACCACCCTAGGGGGTAGGGACTATTCACACAGACATTCGATGAGGGGCCAATGCAGGATTGCCGAGGAGAGAGAGTTGTCACAGCTGGTGAAGGGAAGAGTCAATATTTGCATCTGGCTTTACCATTACACTATGTCTATCATTATTTGATAATAATAGGAGCACTATGCATTTTCAAAAACATTTTATTTATTTATTTGGCCCCACAGGATCTTAGTTGTGGCATGCAGGATCTAGTTCCCTAACCAGGGATTGAACCTGGGCCCCTTGCATTGGGAGCACAGAGTCTTAGCCACTGGACCACCAGGGAAGTCCCGCGCCATGTATATTCTTAAAGTTTTATTTTATTGAAGTGTAGTTGATTTACAATGTTCTGTTAGTTTCTGCTGTTCACCGAAATGATTCAGTTATACGTGTATATATATATATATGCAATTTTCATATTCTTTTCCCTGATGTCTATTACAGAATATTAAATATACCTCCCTTTGCTATACAGTAGGACCTTGTTGCTTATCCATTCTATATGTTGCAGTTTGCATCTGCTAATCCCAAACTCCCAATCCATCCCTCTCCCTACCTCTCCCCCGACTCTGACCCTTGGCAACCAAGTCTATTCTGTATGTCTGTGCATTTATTTCTGCTTTGTGGAAATTCATTTATGTCATATTTCAGATTCCACATATAAGTAGTATCATATGGTATTTGCCTTTCTCTTTCTGACTTACTTCACTTCCTGTGATAATCTCTAGGTTCATCCGTGTTACTGCAAACAGCATTGTTTCATCCTTTTTAATGGCTAAGTAACGTCCCATTGTGTATACATACCACTTTCTCTTTATCCGGTCCTCTGCTGATGGACATTTAGGTTGCTGCCTTGTCTTGAGGAGTGCCATGTATTTAACCCACACTACAAGTATGCCCAAAACCAGAGGCATTTCACAGAAAATGCCATGTGATATGAGCCCATTCTCTCGGTTCTGATTCTCCACTTACCAGGCAGAGAAGGGACTCAGAACCAAGAAGGGGAGTCTTGGAGAGAAGGCTTGAAGACTCAGAGAAATTCTTGGAAGAAGGACAAACTCAGAACTCCTTCCCTGATATTGAGAAAAGGCCTCCCTTTTCCTTGTTTGGATTTGAGAGTTTCAGCCACAGATTCCAGTTTGTTTTTAAGCCCCACCCCCTTCCACCTGGCTGGATAACAAATCAGAATAAGTCACATACGTGAAGCACTTACCGTATACCACATGCCATTCTAAATACTTTACAGGTTTCATCCTCTCTAGCACTCAAGACAGCCTGGTGAGTTTCCTGGTATTATGAGCCCTATTTCACAGATGAGGAAATCTATAAAGCGGGTGATTTTCCCAAGAACTCAGGTACAAGTGACACACTCAAATGTAAGTCTTTCAGACTCTAAAGCCAAGTTCATAATCACTACTCAGAACTGCACTGTCTTCAACACATTTTAGAGTTGTAAGCAAAGTCCTTTGCCAGATGGTTCTATGACCATTTCATGGTTCATCCACTGTTATAAACCAGACCATAGGATGGTGGTTTTTCCATCCACTATTGGAG
>SJXQ01000294.1:83374-181674 GCA_006408695.1 Aepyceros melampus | reverse complement strand
CTGCGCTCCCAACCCCCCTCCCCTGCCTTTTCTGGAGGGCAGCTCAGAGACATCCGCCCCACCCTTTACCCTGACCTCCCTCGATCCCCTCCCTGCACCAGTCCTGAACACCTTTAAAGTAGAAAACTTCCCAGCAGGACCCCGCTCCTTCACCTGCTCTACTCCTCCCTTTAAGGGAAGCAGCTGGAGCAGAAGGCATTGTTTGGGTTCATGTCCCATTCTCCCTCACCCATCTGTCTCCGATGGAAAAGCATCTTGGCTCCTTCTCTTCAGAACCTGATAATTATCTAAAGGAATTCAGGTATCTTACCCAGCCTGACCACTTAACCTGGCATGATATTCCCATCATCCTTTGCTCCACTCTCCTCCCAGAAGAGAAGGAACGAGTATGGCAAGCCTCTCAGGTGCCTGCTGACGAGATACACAGGACTGACTACGCTAAGCCCATAGGGGCCATGGCTTCCCCGAGATGATCCCAACTGGGATTATCAGGCAGGGAGACCTGGACGAGCAGCCCGTAATCACGTGGTTGCTTGCCTCATTGTGGGCCTTCAAAAGGCAGGACGTAAAGCCGTCAACTTTGATAAGCTCTGGCTAATACCTCAAGGACTAGATGAAAAACGGGCACAATTTCTAGCCAGGTTAACGGAAGCCCTATAAAAACCTACAAGATTAGACCCCACTTCAACAGAAGGCACCATTGTCCTTAACACCCATTTTATCTCCCAATCATCCTCAGATATCTGAAAGAAACTAAAAAAGGCAGAAGAAGGGCCCTCAAACCCCACAACAAGACCTTTTAAATTTAGCCTTTAAGATTTTCAATAACCAGGAAGAGCAGGCAAAGCTAGAGAAGGCCCAAGGAGGCCGGGTTAAACGCCCCTTCTTTGCTGCTGCCCACACGGCTCCACATTCCATCAATCAACAAAGACAGGAAGCCACCTGGGCCCTGCTTCAAATGCACCAAAGACGGTCACGGTCACGGGGCCCCTCTGGGTCCGCGTCTCAGCTGTGGCATAAAGGACACAGTAAGGTCAGCTGCCCAAACCCCCCTCCAGGGATCCGGACATCCCCTCCTGGTCCCCAGCAGGCGTCCTCCACCCAGCTCGCCCAGCTTCCTCGGACTCGCCGCTGAAGACTGGAGGTGCCCAGGGCCCAGGGTGACTCTCATCACCTCTAGGGAGCCCGGAGTAACTCTCACAGCGACCGGTAAGCCGATCTCTTTTCTCATCGACACGGGGGCCACTTGCTCTGCTGTGCCTGCCTGCTCTGGAAAAACCAAGGTCTCTCAGGTCTCTGTTATGGGGGTTGGCGGTTTAATATCTACACGAATAACCGAGCCTCTACTTTGCACACTTCAAGATAACCTCATTTTCCCATTCTTTTCTCATATTCCCCAAATGCCCCACTCCTATTCTTGAAGAGACATTCTCTCAAAATTCAAAGCCTCTCTTACTATCCCGAGCCCACCCTCTGATCTGGCCTGGCTACTGCTCCCCAACCCCACCTTCTCTCCCCCGCCCCATTGCCCTCCTCATCCATAAATCCATAGCTTGGGGTACAGACAACCTGTTATCTTCATCATGCTCTGATTCATATCTGCCTCAAAGACCTGTCTAAATTCCCCAATCAATGACAATACCCCATCTCCCAAAAACTTTCACCCAAGTCACTCTCCCCATAACACCCCGGTCTTACCCATCAGAAAGCCGAATGGCTCCTGTCACCTGGTCCAGGACCTGAGACTTAATCAATGCAGCTGTTATCCCCATACACCCAATAGTTCCAAATCCCTATACTCTTCCTCTCTCATTCCCTCTTCCACTACCCACTTCACCGTTCTACACCTCAAGGATGCCTTCTTTACCATCCCTTTACACCCAAACTCTCAAGACCTGTTTGCCTTTATCTGGACCGATCCAGACAATCGTCACTCCCACAGCTGACAGGGACAGTCCTCCCACAAGGCTTTCGTGATCGCCCTCATTTCTTTGGCCAGGCTCTAGCATCAGACCTAACCTCTCCTGACCTTACTCCCAGTACTTCCTCCAGTATATGGATGATCTCCTTTGTAGCCCTTCACTTACCCAGTCTCAACAACACACTACACAACTTCTCAATTTTCTGACCGATTGAGGCTATTGAGTATCTCCCACCAAGGTTCAGCTCTCTCTTCCTAGAGTCACCTATCTCGGAGTCCTTTTATTACCAACCAAAAGATATATTACTACCGATAGAAGGTCCCTTATATCCACCCTACCAATCCCTACATCAAAAACAGAGATCCTGTCCCTCTTGGGATTAGCTGGATATTTATCCCTCTGGATTCCTAATTTCATCCTCTTGGCACAAACCCTATATCAAGCCACCTGAGTATATCTTTCAGAATCCCTATAAAATCAAATATCCATTCAGGCCTTAACACCCTTAAGAAAGCCGTTTTCTCAGCCCCAGCTCTCACACTTCCTGACCTTTCTAGCCCCTTTATACTCTGCACTATGGAGAGAAACAAAATTGCCCGAGGAGTCTGGGGACAAAATCAGGGCCCCTCCTTCACCCCTGTTACTTATCTTTCAAAGCAACTAGATCCCACAATGCGAGGTCAGCCAGCCTGCCGACATGCTCTGGCAGCAGCTGCACTCCTCACTCAGGAAAGTAAAAAACTGACTTTTGAAGCACCTACTGTCATTTGGACACCATATGACTTTAAGGACTTACAAATCCATGACCCTTCTATCTCCTTCACGCATCCAACTAATTCATGCCACCCTTTTTCAATGTCCTGAGTTCTCCTTTGAACGCTGTTCTACTCTCAACCCAGCCACCCTTATCTTCTGAGCCCCCATCCATACTTGCAAAGAGGCATTAGAAGATCTAATGTTTCATCTGTCCACATTTCCTCAACCCCTTTAAATAACCCTGACTTTACTTGGTATATTGATGGCAGCTCCTCTACCACATCAGAAGGAAAAAAGGTAACTGGATGTGAAATTGTCTCTGACACTGAAATTATTGAATCCCAACCTCTCCCCTTGGGAAACTCTTCCCAAAAGGCAGAACTTATTGACTAACTAGAGCCCTTACCCTCGCAGCTAACTAGAGAGCAAACATATACACTGATTCTAAACATGCTTTCCACATCATACACTTAGGTGCTGCCATCTGGAAGGAATAAGGAAGGCTCCTGTCTACTAAAGGCTCTCCCATAACTAATGCCTCGCTTATACTCCAGCTTTTAATGGCAGCTAACATGCCAACTGAAGCAGGCATCATACATTGCCGAGGTCGCCAGGCAGCCTCAGATCTCATTTCACGGGGCAATAATACCACAGACGGAGAAGCAAACCAAGCCTCACTCCGATCACCAGCTCAACAACCTATTGTAATCCCCAACATAAAGCCCCTTCACCTACCTGGAGAAAGCACATGATTATTACAAGAGGGAGCACAACCACAAGGAGACTGGTTACAAAGACAGGGCTGCTATGTCCTTCCCCAGTCTCAGGCCACACAGATTCTTATGGACATTCGTCAGGCCCTAAGCACTAAACCTCTTTATCGTCTCTTAAGACCTCTTATCTTAAGACCTCTTATGGCATCACCGACTCGATGGACATGAGTTTGAGCAAGCTCTGAGAGTTGGTGATGGACAGGGAAGCCGGGTGTGTTGCAGTCCATGGGGTCGCAAAGAGTTGGACCTAACTGTGTGACTGAACTGAACCGAAGACCTCTTATCACCTCTCCTAAGCTCCTTTCACTCCTCAACAGATCACGCACTCTTGCATTACCTGCTCCTCAGCCTCACTGCAGGGAGCCCTAAAGCCTATTTATTCCCTCATTCCCAACACACCAAGCTACAGGGCAAATCCCAGGGGAGGACTGGCCAGTTGCCTTCACTCACATGCCTCCAACACGAAAATTAACACTCACGCTCACTCTCAGAGACACTTTTTCGGGGTGGGTTGAGGCTTTTCTTATGAGATCAGAAACTGAGCAACACAGTTTCTCATACGAGAAATCATCCCTCGTTTTGGCCTCCCACTCTCTCTCCAATCTGATAACGGGCCAGCTTTTATCTCCCAAATCACCAACAAGCCCAATCCCTTGGCATAACCTGGAAACTACATATTCCTTACAGTCCCTCCCTATCCCACTAATTCATGGCAATTCACTTCATTCCTCTATCAAAAGTATAGGAATAGCGGCTGGGATTGGAACAGGGACAGCAGGACTCACAGCCTCTTTAAATTACCGCCAAAGCTTTTCTAAAGATCTCACTCAGAGCCTAGAAGAAACAGCTACCAGCCTTATCACTATCCAAAATCAGCTAGATTCCTTGGCAGTCGTGGTCCTCCAAAACAGAAGAGGATTAGACCTTCTCACATCAGAAAAAGGGGGCCTATGTCTACTTTTGGAGGAAGCTTGTTGTTTCTATGCCAACGCATCAGGCGTTGTAAAGAAAGAAAGTGAAAGTCGCTCAGTCGTGTCCAACTCTTTGTGATTCCATGGACTATATAGCCCATGGAATTCTCCAGACCAGAATCCTGGAGTGGGTAGCCTTTTCCTTCTCTAGGGGATCTTCCCAACCCAGGGATCAAAGCCAGGTCTCCCCACTGCAGACGGATTCTTTACCGGCTGAGCCGCCAGGTTGTAAAGGAAGCAGCAAGAAATCTAACAAGCAGGGCCTTGAGAACACGCCAGCGCCTCGGGAATTCGTGGGGAAACTGGTTAAGCAATTGGAATTGGGCCCTGGGTCCTACCTTTTCTAGGCCCTCTTCTGCTTACCCTTATTCTAACTTTCGGCCCATGTTTAAAGCACCGTTTTTCAAAATTTCTTCAGGACCACTTATGAGCTCCAACCGAACTATCTATGAGCTACTTCTAACTCGTTCAAATTATCAAAAACGTCAACCCCCACACTCCCCTTGACCCACAGTCCAGGCTTTTCTCATCTCACCCCCATGACGCCCCTGTTCCGCAGGAAGCAGTTACGGAAGACTGACCTTCGGCCCTTATCCCAAATCAAAAAGGCTGAATCACAGGGTCTACTTGGGGGCTCAAGGTAGAAATGGTTCATTATGGTGATCTCACAAACAAAGGATAAAATCACGTGCCCCTTGAGACTGACCAAATTGCCCGAACACTATTCTGTTTTCCCGCTGGTGTCTAGACCTCTGGCTACATGACCACAGGACTCAACTACAGGCTAAAAATTAACCATCTTTTCAGAGAATTTTTCATTGACGGAGTATCCGAAAGACCCTGTCAGAAAGGGAGGACACTGGTTCTCCTTACGGGCCAGTCACCCTCTTGTTTCCCTCTAGTAAATTTCCCTTTCTTTGCCTGACTGCCCAGCTTGCTTTCCTTTCTTCACACTCACCTTACAGTAGCCATAGGGATGGATCTAGAATACTCATACACTAAGGGAACTCAGCCAGACAGAGCAAGGCCATAACTCGAGATATCCTTTCTAGGCAAAATAAAAAGAAAGTGAAAAAAAGAATTTACAGCCCAAAGAGATTTTATTGAGTCCCATCTCACTCTGCTCACCGCAAAGTGGTGTCTCTGCTTTTCAATATGCTGTCTAGGTTTGTCAGAGCTTTTCTTCCAAGAAGCAAGCATCTTTTAATTTCATGGTTTCAGCCACCATCCACAGTGATTGGGAGCCCAAGAAAATAAAATCTGTCACTGCTTCCACTTTTCCCCCTTCTATTTGTCATGAAGTCATGGGACCAGATGTCATGATTTTGGTTTTTGAATGTTGAGTTGTAAGCCAGCTTTTCCACTCTCCTCTTTCACCTTCATCAAGAGATTCTTTAGTTCCTCTTCACTTTCTGCAAGTAAAACTGGCTTATCTTTAGGAATGCAACCAGTGCGATTTATCACATGAAAGATCAGAGGGGGAAACCACTGTAATCTCTATTAAGAATTACAATTGAACCAGTGTAATTAGGCTACAAAGAAGAGATGAAAGTCATAGGAATTGGAAAGCAAGAAATACAAAACCATCATGTATTGTATACAATATGATTGTGTCAAGAATCTAAACACTTTTTAAAATAAATTTGAATTTAAGATAATCACTGGACATAGGTCAGTGACCCATTGTATTCCTTTATTAAAAATAATGAATTGAAAACAAAAGAATTTTAAATATGATTTACAAAAAATGCATAAAAGACCAAATACCCAGGAATAAATCTAGTACAAGTTAGACTGCAAACTACAAAATATTATTGAAGAAAATTAAAGGGGATACATTTAAAGACCTAAATAGAAGATATCAGATTTGTGGATTAAAATTTTCAATATTGTAAAGCTATCAGTTCTACCCAGATTGATTCACGGATTTAATCTTAATTAAAATCCCAGTAGAACACTCCAATAATTTTTTTTGAAATCCCAGTAGAAGTTGTGGAAATTATCAAGACGGCTGTAAAATCATATGGCAAGTCAAAGGGTTTAGCATGTCCAAGCAAGAAAAACAAACCTGGAGAATTTACATCATCATCTATGGAGAATTTTTATTATAAATTAACATAGTAGAAAGTTGATCACGGAGATAAAACCCCACTCAGAGAACAGAACTGAGAATTTAGAAGGAAATACACACAGAGAATTACCTGATTTATGATAATAGGGACAGTGTAATGGAAAGAGTGACTTTTTAATGGTGGTTCTGGGTTGATTGGCTCACTGTAGGGGAACAAAATGCGTTGAAACCCAGCATATAAAAATATCAATGTCCAATGTATTCCAGGTGTAAAAGTGAAACATGGACTCGTGACTAACTGCCTGGGAGCATTAAATATTGTTGCATTACATTGCTTCTCTGTTTCTGTTTATGGTGTGTGCATGGGTGCTCAGCTGTGTCTGACTCTTTGAGGTGCTGACTCACTACTTGCTAACTGAATGAAACAGTGGTTTAACACAGAATATGAATTGGAGTATCACATCCTCTCTTTGTAGAAAATATAACTCCAACTATAACATTATTAGTCTTTGTGCTGTAGACAGCTTTACTGTGTGGTATTTAATGAAGTAAGTCATCCATTGATGTAACACTTGTGAAAGATAGGCATTATACTTTATAGTATTACAATGATTTAGGAGAAAAACATCAGTGCCTTTACAAATGTTGTCATTTGTATGCGTTCTGTACACCTAATAGGAATTCAGGAATGCTGTATTTTCTCCATCTAGAAAGGTCTGCATTCTCTTGTCCCTCTATGATATCCAAGAAATCTGTCATGGTTATCCTTTCCTGAGAGCATCCAGGATATGATTTTGCTTCCTTCCTGAACTTCTGTACTCTCTGTACTTGCTGGTCTTTTATCAAACACTGCGTTTCTTTTTCAGAAAATCAAAGTGTTAGTTGCTCAGTCATGTCTGACTCTTTGTGACCCCCTGGACTGTAGCCCACCAGGTTCCTCCCACCATGGGATTCTCCAAGCAAGCCTACTGGAGTGGGTTGCCATTCCCTTCTCCGGGGATCCTTCCAAATCAGGGATCAAACCTGGATCTCCCACACTGCAGGAAGATTCTTTACCAACTGAGACACAAATTGTAGTATAAAGCTGTGTGGTTCCACATGAATTTTAAACTCCTTTGCTGGAGGTAGAAATCACACCTATTTACCAATAATCTAACATTATATTTTGGACATAGCATAATTTAAGTGACTAGTTACAAAGACTAATAAAAAGTGAGCTCTCTAAGATCTAATATATGAAACAAATCTTCAAATATTAGGAATAATATCTCTTGATAGTCAAAGTTATAATTAACTTCCAAATAATGGAAGCCACAAGGAAGTCTGGGGTTGAAGAACAAAAATAAAACCTATTCAAAAACAAATAAATAAAACTGCTTATAAACCTACAGAGATGGTAGAAGGCTAAAATATTGTGAAAAATCAAACCTAGTCCATTTAGTTCCTGACATATTCCAAAAAGCCAGAGAGGAGAACCAATAGGTTTCATCAACCAGTCAGTTGCTAAGCAACTCATCGGTAAGATGGGTGTAAAATGCCTTAATAATGACAATGGGCATCAGGGGAAGTCCTTGCGTTAGTCCAGTGACACAATCGCAGAGAAATACAAAAATGAAGAATAAAAGCAAGGTGGTCCTCAGAGGCTAACCTCGAATGCTGACCTTTGAAAATGTCTTATGTCTTGCACAAACGTCAGTACTGAACATTTGAGCATTTCACAGCAGATAGTCTTTATGGAAGTACTCCACGAGTCACAAGAGTACTTCGAAAACAGTCTGAGTGATGACGTGCTTAAAATAAAACAAAAACCTTCATTTCCATATTTTCGATTTATGTTGTAAAGTAGTATGCTTAAAATTAAATCCCAAGTTCTCAAGTTATTATCACTGTCATCTTCACTGCTGATGAGTAAAAACTTCATTTATGATTAAAAAAAAAAGGTCTAAAAAGTGTAGTAGTTGCATGGGAAGGTTTTTGAAAATGTACCAGGTACCTGCTAAGTCGGGAGAAATATCAATCACCTCAGATATGCAGATGACACCACCCTTATGGCAGAAAGTGAAGAGGAACTAAAACGCCTCTTGATGAAAGTGAAAGTGGAGAGTGAAAAAGTTGGCTTAAAACTCAACATTCAGAAAACAAAGATCACGGCATCCGGTCCCATCACTTCATGGGAAATAGATGGGGAAGCAGTAGAAACAGTGTCAGACTTTATTTTTCTGGGCTCCCAAATCACTGCAGATGGTGATTGCAGCCATGAAATTAAAAGGCACTTACTCCTTGGAAGAAAAGTTATGACCAACCTAGATAGTATATTCAAAAGCAGAGACATTACTTTGCCGACTAAGGTCTGTCTAGTCAAGGCTATGGTTTTTCCTGTGGTCATGTATGGATGTGAGAGTTGGACTGTGAAGAAGGCTGAGCACCGAAGAATTGATGCTTTTGAACTGTGGTGTTGGAGAAGACTCTTGAGAGTCCCTTGGACTGCAAGGAGATCCAACCAATCCATTCTGAAGGATATCAGCCCTGGAATTTCCTTGGAAGGAATGATACTAAAGCTGAAACTCCAGTACTTTGGCCACCTCATGAGAAGAGTTGGCTCCTTGGAAAAGACTCTGATGCTGGGAAGGATTGGGGGCAGGAGGAGAAGGGGACGACAGGGGATGAGATGGCTGGATGGCATCACTGACTTGATGGACATGAGTTGAGTGAACTCCGGGAGTTGGTGATGGATAGGGAGGCCTGGCGTGCTGCAATTCATGGGGTCGCAAAGAATCGAACACGACTGAGCTACTGAACTGAACTGAACCTGCTAAGTCACTTTAGTTGTGTCCGACTCTGTGCGACCCCATAGATGGCAGTCCACTAGGCTCCTCTGTCCTTGGGATTCTCCAGGCAAGAACACTGGAGTGGGTTGCCAGTTCCTTCTCCAATGCATGAAAGTGAAAAGTGAAGGTGAAGTCACTCAGTCGTGTCCGACTCTTCGCGACCCCATGGACTGCAGCCTTCCAGGCTCCTCCATCTATGGGACCTTTGACTAACTAGTGGCAATTACATTTTTTATAATTATACAGTTATGCAGAAAAATAAGCATACTGAAATTAAGGAGAATAATAAAATAGCAGAGGTAAACTAAAGTCCTAATTGTTGAAATGTAAAGACAGATTCTGCACTACAAAGACATCTGTACCGGTTTCTCATAACAACTGACATGCAAGGAGGATGAATCACGAATGCAAGTCTTTGGTCCCAGCACAAGATGGAGGATTTAAACCCACGGGGGAGGCACCGAGAAGCCGTGAGCTGTATGCACCTTTCCCCTTGATCATAAATCCTCAGGAGACACAATGTTGGCCCTCTACAAATTGATGACAACCTGAGATAATCTTGCAGCTTCCCTAGTGGCTGAGATGGTAAAGAATCTGCTGCAATGCAGGAGACCCAGGTTCGATCCCTGGGCTGGGAAGATCCCCCAGAGGAGGGCATGGTAATCCACTCCAGTAATCTTGCCTGGAGGATCCCATGGACAGAGGAGCCTACTGGGCTACAGCCCATAATCTGGCTGTGTGGGCACACGGCCATTAACGTCATGAGTGTCTGCTTTCAGGTTCGTCCCAGAGCGTTCTACTTGTGAATGTCTTATATATAACTGAGTAGACCTCAAAGGAAAAGGAACGGTACTCTTCAGTTCTCTTCTTCTCAAGGTAATTTTAAAATTGTTTTCACTTGATTCTTTTATGGCCTCAAAAGTAAGTTAGACTGTTTTACTACTGAAAAGAGTTGCCAACAGCTACACAGAACATTGTGGAAAAAGGGTGGGACTCAAAGAAAATGCAATATTTTTAATAACAAATATATAATCTTTCATGGGAACTTTGCTAAAACTTTCACTTGTATCTCAATCTCCAAAAAATAAATTTTTATAATTTAACAAAAAGCTGAAGGAAAAGTGAAATGTCTTTGATAATAACTATGTGAACACTTGAAATACATAAAAATGACAAGCTAGTGTTCCTGGTGTTGATTGAATTCACAGGTCAGCTGTCAGGCACAGTGTGAGTGCCTCTGAGCTGAGAGCTATCTCTGTTGTTCAATCGTGTCTGACTCTTTGTGACCCCACAGTCTGTAGCCCACCAGCGTCTTCTGTCCCTGGGGTTCTCCAGGCAAGAGTACTGGAGTGTGTTACCATTCCCTTTTCCAGGGGACCTTCTCGACCCAGGGATTAAACTCACATCTCCTGCACCGGCAGGTGGATTCTTTATCACTGAGCTACCTGGGAAGCCCCCGAACTCCTTTGAGCCAAGATTACTGGCCTGCTCCTGTTTATTCTGTGGAAGCTGAGATGGAAACCACAGCCAGCTCCCTGCCCCTCCTCAGCTCGCAGGCCAAGTGGGCAGCTCACCCCTCACCATACACCCCCTCCCTCAATCATGCCTCATTGAGCATCCTCTGGCCAGCATTTTCCCACTGGAACCACTGAACAGGCCATTTTCATATATTCTGTGTGGATTAAGTAGAAAGAACACTGTGTACTTCCATTAAAGTAGAAACCTAATTGTTTCCACGTTAACAAACAAATCAAGTGTTATTATTAACAAATAAAAGACCACCGCCTTTGGGAGTTGCCAAGGGTTTTCTGCCTTCAAAGAGTCAGTTCTTCTCTCTCCTTTTCCACTCCATTTAATCAATTAGAAAAGGAAAGTCTGCTTATTTTCAAAATCCACATTTCCCAATAGGAAACTGAAAGCCAGAAAACAATTACGGAAAACAGGGCAGAGCAAAATGCAACAGTCATTTATGCTGTTTGAAGTTTTCCTGAACATCCATTGCTCCTTTCTCACTTAAATGGGTTACACCTATGTCCTCAAAAAGCTAGAGTCTGGAATATGAAGAATTGTCTTGGCTAATACAGAAAGTATTTCCTTATAGCGCCAGAACTAAAGGTAAGAATATTAGAGAGTAGGTTAAAAACATCCTTTCTCTTTAGGTCTAGCAATTTCTTTAGTCTAATGAGGAATGATCTGATTTCTTCAAGCTGATTTGATCCAAATGCACATAGTTTTGAATTTGAAGTATTAATACATAAGTTTTAGCTCATAGTTATTGTTTTATGTATCTCATGAGAACTTTCACCAACTGATCCATAAATAGGGTGACTTAATAGAGTTTTGTGATGTATAGTTTTGAAAAAAAAAATTTCATCATCTTCAGGTAATTGTGTTATGGCTTTATTTTGAGAAATATTAGTTTGGATTATTTAAAATCAGGACACAGTTGAGAAAGGCTGTAAAAATGCCTTTCAGAGAAGTAGGAAGAGCTCTGCGCTCCCCGCTGCTGTCTGCCCGGCACCGTGGAGACAGGGCTCAGCACACGCAGGAACGTCTGCTGGGGAGCTGGATCGGACCTGTGCTCAGCCTTCGCAAGAGCCCCAGGGCAACAACGAGATGCTGTCAAAGCGCAGCTGGGAATCGCTTAGCGAGTCTCACGAGGTTGACGACAGGTTTACGTCATCGCTTTGAAACTTGTAAGCCGGTTTTGGTAAGAGCGCACGTTTTCTGCAGATCTATGAAGAAGCGCTTTGTGCTGAGGCTGTGCGTGTCTAAAACCTGCCGAAATAACTGCGTGCCTTGGCATCTGCGTTCAACTGTACCCCGAGGTAGGCCACACATCAAACTGGCTATCTCAGTGTTTAAAAGTGAACGTTTCAGGGACATCCCTGGTGGTCCAGAGGTTAAGAGTCCACCTTGCAATGCAGGGGACTGGGGTTCAATGCTGATCGGAGAACTAAAATCTCGCATACCGAGGGGCACCTGAGCTTCCGTGCTGAAGCTACTACGGAGCCGCAGAGCCACAGCGACTCAGAAGATCCCAGAAACGCAGCGAAGATCCCGAGTGCCCCAACCAAGACCCGAGGCAGCCAAATCAACACATAATAAACAAATACATTCTTTAAAAGGGTGGACGTTTTCAGCCGTTTGGAAGAATAACACATTTGAAATCTATGTGAGTTAATACGTTTCTGAAAGAGTTGATTTCCTTGCACCACATGAGGGGGCTGTTTAAAGTCCTGAGACGGTGGGAGCTACGGGGGACACACGGGGTTAAGAGAAGGCCACTGTGGCCGGAGACACGGGGGTGGAGGTGGCTGGACCAGACCGCGGAGACGAGCGGCTGAGGATGGCGCTCAGCTGTGAGGATGCTACCCTCGTCACCGTCTGCTTCATGACAAAGTTTAGAAGCTTAGGAGAGTTTTTTTTCTCTCTTTTTTTCCCACTCTCTTTCTTAATGAGACACTTGGGGTATGTTATCTGGGAGCTCGGTGTCTGCGGGGTGCAGGGGGAGGGTCATGGACGCTGTGGACATCAGAAGGACACTAGGAGCTGGGGCGTCCAGCTCTGTGTGATGCCCTGGCATAGGTGAGGGCGGGAGGGAGACCCCGCTTCCAGGTCACCTATGCCTCTCCAGAGCTGTGTCCCCCCTTAAGTGGCAGCCACTTCTCCCCAACAAGGGCCCCAAGGGGAGGAAAAGAGTATGTCAAGGCTGTATATTGTCACCTTGCTTATCAACTTCTGTGCAGAGTACATCACCGAAATGCTGGGCTGGATGAAGCACAAGCTGGAATCAAGATGGCTGGGAGAGATACAAATAACCTCAGATATGCAGATGATACCACCTTTATGGCAGAAAGACAGGAGGAACTAAAGAGCCTCTTGATGAAACTGAAAGAAGAGAGTAGAAAAGCTGGACTAAAAATCAACATTCATAACATGAAAATTATGACATCCAGTCCCATTCTTCATGGCAAATAGATGGGGAAATAATGGAAACAGTGAGAGATTTTATTTTGGGGGGCTCCAAAATCACTGCAGATGGTGACCGCAGCCATGAAATTAAAAGATGCTTGCTCCTTGGAAGAAGAGCAATGAGCAACCTAGACCGCACATTGAAAAGCAGCGACATTACTTTGCCAACAAAGGTCTGTCTAGTCAAAGCTATGGTTTTTCCAGTAGTCATGTATGGATGTGAGAGTTGGACCATGAAGAAAGCTGAGCACCGAAGAATTGATGCTTTTGAACTGTGGTGTTGGAGAAGACTCTTGAGAGTCCCTTGGACTGCAAGGAGATCAAACCAGTCTATCCTAAGGGAAATCACTCCTGAAAATTCATTGGAAGGACTGATGGTGAAGCTGAAACTCCAATACTTCGGCCATCTGATCTGAAGAACTGACTTTTGGAAAAGACCCTGATCCTGGGAAAGATTGAAGGCAGGAGGAGAAGGGGATGACAAAAGATGAGATGGTTAGATGGCATCACTGACTCAACGGACATGAGTTTGATCAAGCTCCTGGAGTTGGTGATGCATAGGGAAGCCTGGTGTGCTACAGTCCATAGGGTTGCAAAGAGTCGGACACGACTGAGTAACTGAACTGAACTGAACTGCCTCCCAATAATGACAAAGGTGAGCAATGAGCAGAGAAGAGAGAAAGGTGAAAAGGCAGGACTGAAAAGGCAAGAGAAGAGCCCATAGTCAGTTACTGGACCAGACCTTCTGCTCTGTGGGTTGTTGTCACCATCAGTCAACAGGGAGGAAGGGCAAGGGGGTAGAATTCATTAAAGTAAGGAGCTCAGATTCTGCCTGCAGTGTAGGAGACCCAGGTTCGGTTCCTAGGTCAGGAGGATCCCCTGGAGAAGGGATAGGCTATCCACTCCAGTATCTTGGGCTTCTCTGGAGGCTCAGCTGGTAAAGAATCCACCCGCAATGTGGGAGACCTGGGTTTGATCCCTGTGTTGGGAAGACCCCTGGAGAAGGGAATGGTACCCACTCCAGAATTCTTCCCTGGAGAATTCCATGGACTGTATAGTCCATGAGGTCACAAAGAGTCGGACATGACTGAGTGACTTTCACTTTCAAGGAGCTCAGGAAGTCACTGAGATTGAGAGTCGGTGGGAGGTGAGAGCTTCCTGTCACAGCTCCTGAGACTGTCCGTCTCTGGTTGATATAAGACGATGCTGAGTGATGTGTGTGTACGTCAGTGACCCTTCCAGGCTTATGAAGTGTATTATGTGTCAACAGCAGGGAGCTCAACCTCTCGGTTTCTTGTGAGACAAGCCTCTTACCAGACTGTCTTAGGACATCTGAGGTGTCTCGTTTTTTTTCATTCTGCTTTATCACACTGTCTGAGCCTAATGGGCAAAAGCACTGTGTGGTTTAGTTTCTCAGAGAAGAGTTCAAAATAAATGGACAGAATGTTTCAAATACCCCTGCTATTTTCACACAGAAATGCAGGATCGACCAAAGTTTGGGCTATTTCAAAATCGTTCCTTTCAAAAAGAAAGACCCGCTGGTGCCGCTGCTAAGTCACTTCAGTTGTGTCCGACTCTGTGCGACCCCATAGACGGCAGCCCACCAGGCACCCCTGTCCCTGGGATTCTCCAGGCAAGAACACTGGAGTGGGTTGCCATTTCCTTCTCCAATGCATGAAAGTGAAAAGTGAAAGTGAAGTTGCTCAGTCGTGTCCAACGCTCAGCGACCCCATGGACTGCAGCCTTCCAGGCTCCTCCGTCCATGGGATTTTCCAGGCAAGAGTACTGGACTGGGGTGCCATCACCTTCTCCTAACTACTTCCAAATAATTTGGAACATGTTATTTCATAATCAGATTTCTAACTTTGGTTATATTATTTTTGTTCTGTTAATGCAGATGAGGGGCTTCCCCAGTGGCTTAAATGGTAAATTAAAAAGTAACAGAAGTTATGTCTCTAGGATTTAATCAGGGTACAATGGTGAGAAAGCAGAAATAACATAATAGCAAAATAGAGAATATATTCAGTTCACCTGCACGGTCAACACATTGTCTATCAATGTAACTACAATATGGGATAAAGGTTAATTTAAAGAATACTCAGGAAAAACACAAAAGATTTTGAGTGTTCGGTCAGGTACATTCCACATTAAATTACAGCCCTGAATTTAAACTCTGAAAAGCTTTCGTTTCCCAGGTAATCACAATTGGGTTTGAGATAAACCTGCCGCCTTGTGGCCATTCCCTGTAATAGCAACCGTAGAAGTCTTGCTTCTGAGTCCTTGTTCAGTTGCTCAGTGGTGTCCGATGTTTTGACACAAATTATTCACGGCACATACAGCTCACTGCGGGGCTTCAACGTAGCGGGTCGCCAGGCTGGGCCAGGCTCCAGGGCAGGGAAAGCAGGTTCAGGGTCCAGATGAAAGCCTTTCAGGGGAGGTGCTCAAATGCACTGCCTGAATAGGATTCAATTTAGAGAAGTTAACTCTCAGAGGATACTGGGAGTTTTCCAGGCAGTCAGGAAAGAACAATGTGTGCAGAGGCGATGAAAAGAAATAATCGCAAACGACTGTGCATACTTAAGATGAAGTATTTGGGTATAAAAGAAGGTGAGGGCCATTTACAAGGTTCAGATTAGGAGCCCTTCTGTGTACCATTTCAGAGGCTTTGAATCTTGCACACAAGAACTCAGGAAACACTGAAACTTTGAAAGGGGAGGTTGGTGTTTGAAGGAGACCCCCTGAAGACAGAAGGCTTCTCATGAGGCTGATCTAAATGACTCCAATAAGACCTATTTTTAAAAATTAACTTTTTTTTATTGAAGGATAATTGCTTTACAGAATTTTGCTGTTTTCTGTCAAGCTGTAACATGATTTTTTTGTTTTTTAATTTTAAAATTTATTTTATTTTACTTTTCCAGCTTTATTAGGAAATAATTGACATACATCACTGTATAGGTTTAAGGCATACAGCATGACAGTTTTGATTGATATGTATTGTGAAATGATTACCACAGTAGGCTCAGCTAACACCCATCTTCTCATTCATCATTCTCTTACTCATGAATTATGCTTTGAGTAATTCGTAAGGCTTTAGAAGATTCATGTATCTCTAGCTGAGCTGTGCTCATTCTAATACCTTTAAACAGAATTGTAACAGTCTTGTTAATTTTCTTTACTTTTTTAAAATTGGCATATAGTTAGTTACTGTACACAGTTGTGTTAATGTCTGCTGTACAGCAAAGTGAATCAGCCACATGTATACACATATCCCCTCTTGCTTGGATTTCCTTCCCATTCAGGTTCCCACAGAGCACTGAGCAGAGTTTCCTGTGCTATATAGTAGGTTATCATTAGTTATCTATTTTATACATCACAGCCTTGTCCTGGCTAAGGGGCTTGCATAATGCAATGAAGCCATGAGCCGTGCTGTGCAGGGGCACCCAAGACAGACGGGTTATAGGGAAGAGTTCTGACAAAACGTGGTCCGCTGGAGAAGAAAAGGGCAACCCACTCCAGTATTCTTGCCTGGAAAATGCCATGAACAGTAGGAAAAGGCAGCAGCCCATGGGGTCGCAAAGAGTTGGACACAACTTAGCAACTGAACAACAGCAAAGTGAATATAAGACCAAAAATTAAAAAATTAATTTATTTATTTTAATTGGAGGCTAATTGCTTTACAATATTGTGGTGGTTTTGCGTTACACTGACATGAATCAGCCACGGGTGCACATGTGCCCCCATCCCGAACCCCCTCTCCCCTCCCTCCCCGTCCCTCTGGGTCATCCCAGTGCACCAGCCCCAAGCGCCCTGTCTCATCCGTCGAACCTGGACTGGTCATCTGTTTCCATATGATAATATACACGTTTCAACGCTATTCTCTCAAGTCATCCCACCCTCGCCTTCTCCCACAGAGTCCAAAACTAAAAAAGTGTTTCCTGTTACTTTTATAGAAGTACGATGGAAATATCTAGATTACTGGTAGTTACTGTTTCTTAAACTGTTTCACTGAAGTACTGAAGTGTAATTGCCATAAGCAGAGGCGTGTGCTTTTGTCATGTCCTACTCTTTGTGATCCCATGACTGTAGCCCGCCAGACTCCTCTGTCCACGGGATTCTCCAGCCGAGAATATTGGAGTGGGTTGCCATTTCCTCCTCCAGGGGATCTTCCGGATGCTGGGATCAAACCTGTGTCTCCTGTGGCTCCTGCATTGCAGGCAGATTTTTTACCCAATGAGCCACCGGGAGAGGCCGTAATTGGCATATAAACAGTGATGTGCTGTGTTGTGCTCAGGTGCTCAGTTGTGTCCCCGTGGACTGTAGCCCGCCAGGCTCCTCTGTCCATGCGGATTCTCTAGGCAAGAATACTGGAGTAGGTTACCATGCCCTCTTCCAGGGGATCTTCCCAACCCAGGGAGCGAACTCAGGTCTCTCTTATTGCAGGAGGATTCTTCACCATCTGAGCCTCCTGGAAGCCCATAAAATGATGAGTGATTGAAGAGTGAAGCTGTATTTGATCAGCTGTGCTTGGTGTGTCCCACAGAACAGAGTGACACAGAGACAGAGCAGTGAAGGGTGTTTCTAAATTCATGTTTAGGAAAACTGATGGTACTATTAGCTCTGCATACACTTCATCACTCACTCTTATCTCCATGACCTAAAGCAGATGGAGTCTAAGATACCATGTTGCAGAAGAGAAAAGTATATTAAAAATGGAACCATAGTGAATTTATTTCAGATAGTAAATACTCAAGAACAAGATCAAATGTATCATAAAAGGAAGGACAGTGGCACTTACTGAGCCCAGGGCCTTCCCTGCTGGTCCAGTGGCTAAGACTCCACGCTCCCAGCACAGGGGGTGTAGGTCTGATCCCAGTCAGGGAACTAGACCCCACATGCCACCAGCAAAGAGTCTGGCTGCAATGAAGATGAAACAGTCCACACGCTACAACTAAGACCCAAGGCAGCCAGATAAACTTTAAAATAAGTTTTAAGAAAAATTAAAAAATATTGAATCCATTTTTACTAAATAACAATATTGAGTAATGTTATATGATTGGAAAGAAATGTTACAAGATGGTGAAATGTACTGAAGGAAAATATATTGTAGCACAACATTTGAACACTTCAGATAAACAAGGAATATAACCTTTATTTTCCATTATATAACCATTTTATTGCAAGAAAACTAAACATGAGTTCAGGATTGGGAACTCATGTACACCCTTGGCGGATTCATGTCAATGTATGGCAAAACCAATACAGTATCGTAAAGCAAAATAAAGTAAAAATAAAAATTAAAAAAAGAAAACTATGCATGCTATGGCTGACAAAAGTGGCTGTTATTTTTCTCATGTAATTGGCTCTCTTTTTGTCATGTTATTTTGCCAACTAAAGAAGCCCACTGAGATTCTCCCTGAAGGTTTGCAGCGGGCTGAGTCTGCACTCCCAGAGCCAGGTTATTTTTCCAAGTGGAAACAACTTGCTTGACTTATAAAAATTTATTACAACACATTCCTAAAGTGTAGAGTAGGGAGCTGTGACAATTCCCACAATTATAACACAATGTAATGGGATCTAAAATGGAAATATCGTGGTTCATGTTACATAAATGGCAAGAGAATAATAGAGGTTCAGCTCTGTACTTAAGTATTATTATAAATTCATCTGCAGCAGAAATAATGCCTGTATTCCATTATTTTCATTTTTAGTCTCATTGTTAGTGACCTTAAGCACAAAGTCAGGTAAATGTATATTAGACAATTTACAATTTCTTATGACTTATAAGAAAGGATTACATTTGAATTATTTACCCAGGTGTGTCAAGAAAAAAAAAAAGTTACACTTGTTTACTCATGACTAATAATCTAAAACAAAACAAAGGAAAACTTATTCTCCTCAAGCATCGAGGATGACAGAAACATTCCAGCATTTGCTGTGGTTCTCTGTGAAAAATAGTGTGCTTACATCAATAAAAGCTAGACTAATGTTTCGGAGACTGTTTCTCAGGAGTAAGCAGACTGATAATCATCACAGCTTTATTTCCAGGGAGACACACTTGGAGGAGTTGAACCCGAGGTGCCTTCCCTGATGAAGGAGGAAGCCCACTGTTTGCTCGGACGACTTGGGGCTGACCTCCACTCCCTGGCTTTGCTCTCTCCTGAGGAGTGGTTTGGATTTCCCAGGTGGCTCAAGGGTAAAGCATCTGCCTGCCCAGCAGGAGACACGTGTCCGAACCCTGGGTCAGGAAATCCCCTGGAGAAGGGAATGGCAACCCACTCCAGCATTCTTGCCTGGGAAATGCCATGGACAGAGGAGTCTGGTGGGTTACAGTCCATGCGGCTCCAAAGAGTCGGACGCAACTGAGCGACTAACGTTTTCACTTTGAATGAGCAACCACAAGGCAAAGGGAGGCACTGAATCACGTCCACCGACCACCAGCGTTTACAGCCTCAGCGAGACCTGGGCTGTGAGGTCACCCAGCCCTGGTACCAAAGGCATGAAGTGAAGAGGAGGAGCGAGGAGTCCTCGTGTCCTGAGTCATCTGCCCTCAGGCAAGTACGTCTGTCTTTTTACAGAATGACATTCGACTTGGAGTTCCTGCTGCAGTCGGGTCCCCAGCGTAGGTTAGGTGAGCCTGGATTAGCCTGCCCCACCCCCTGCTCCCACCTATGCACGGATGCTCTCTCTCATTCAGGGACCAAGTGCAACATCCGAGTTCTCCACCCATGGTGGGCATCTCCACTTCCCTAGCGGTGGAGACCACCCCTCTGCCACGACAAGCTCTCCATCACACCTGCGTGGAGTCAGGGGCGTGAAGCATTTGTGAGCCTAAAACCAACACTCCAAGATCCAGGGGCACGGTGTCAAGTATCAAGACTAACAAGTGGGACTTCACTGGGTAAGCATCCACCCATCAGTTCAGGGGACACGGGATCAATCCCTGGTCTGAGAAGATCCCACATGCTGCGGGGCAGATGAGGCTGAGTGCTACAACCGATGAAGGCCATGAATGGAGAGCCCACAGCATGCTTCACAACAGCAAAAAAGAAGCCACTGCGATGAGAAGTCCTTGCATGCGTGGGAAGTAGAGAGGAGGCCCCTGATGCCGCAACTAGACAAAGCCTCAGTGCAGCAACAAAGACCCGCACAGCCAAAAATAAAAATCAAAACTCAGAAAATAAGACTAACAAGTGGTCCGTGCTGTAAGTATAGCAAAACTGTATAGCAAAACTGTAACTGTGCTGAAAAGTATGAATAACACTTTTATTGACTCCAGTGACATACTCTAAGAAGGGAGTTTAAAAATAAACCATTTTAATGGACTTTGCTGAGTGTTTATCTGCTTTTTAAAAACAACTTTCTGTTAACCAAATATTTTCTAATGGTCAATAAAGCATGCTAGTACTAACTTACATTCTTTACAACAGAAAGAATACACATGCATGAATTATTTGCAAGTGGGAAAGTGCCCTTTTAAGAGTACTATGGTTGTAGAAGGATTTGTTTACCAGAGAAAGTGTGCACCATCTCCGAGGATGGTTTCACATTCATGAGACAGTCAACATCTCATTCTCTGGCTGCCCCTGGACCCCTGGGCCTCTCTAATGCTTTTCTTCATTTGACAATATGCTCAGTCACTCAGTCGTGTCCAACTCTTTGCAACCCCATGAGCTGCTGCCCGCCAGGCTCCTCTGTCCCTGGGATTCTCTAAGCAAGAATACTGGAGCAGGTTGCCATGCCCTTCTCCAGGAAATCTTCCCCAGCCAGGAATCCCGCTCGTGTCTCCTCCATCTCTTTCACTGGCAAGCGGATTCTTTACCATTGCACCACCTAAGGAGCCTTAATATTATGCTAGAAACTTAAAAACAAATCTCTGGAGTGATAGAATTGGAGGCTAAATGTGAATTCAATGGATGTTCACACTAACTTGACAAAGCCTCTTTTTACCACCCGCTCCAAAGCCGTCCTGTCACCGGGACCAGGAGCCTCAGTCGTCAAATGAATAACCTGCGAGGGCTGCGTCTCCTCGGTCCTGCTCCCTCTCCCTGGCTCCAGACAGACAGGCTTCCTTGCTGCGCCCTTGCCTCGGGGTCTTTGCAGGTTCTGTTCCCTCTCCTGAGAACACGTTTCCACTAGTGTCCCCTGGTCTCTGGCACACACGGAGCTCTGCACGCTCAGGCTGCTGTTCAAATGTTACCTTCTTAGAGAGATACCCTTAGCCATCTTTAAAAAGTGTATCATCACCAGAAATTCCCTAAATCACTTCCTTGCTTGTTTTGTTCACAGCACTTAATGACATATATGTCTTCAGTTTCCTCTGTTTATGGATTTATTAATCCTGCATCTTCTCTTTCTCCCCGCTAGACCTTGAGCTCCATGAGGACAGGTTTTTATTGCTTATCCAATGCTTGCAAACCTAAAGCTTACACAAGTGCCTTGTATGCAGGTTTTTTTTTTTTTTTTTGAATGGGATATAGATGCTTTACAATGTTGTGTTCATTTCTACCATACAGCAAAGTGAATCAGCTGTATGTATACGTAAGTGCCCTCATTTCTGAATTTCCTTCCCATATGGATCACCATGGAGCACTGAGTTGAGTTCCCTGCGCTGTACAGCAGGTTCTCATTAGTTATCTGTTTTATGCATAGTGATGAGGGCTGATTTCATTATCTCATTACCTTACCCTTTGGAAATTTTGTACCAAATGAAATATCTTTTTTTTTTAACCATTGATATTATCTGCCTTTGAAATCACATCTTAGGAGGTGACTTATCACCAGCACACTGACTTAGAGCGATCATGGTCATCCTAACGCTATTCTGCCTGAGGCCCTGAATATCTCCCACGTTCTCCTGTGGTCCACACTGAAATGGGGACACACAAAGCCTTACGAGCAAAATCCCACCACCCGATTCTGGTGACTCAGCCCTGACAGTACCCTGGAAGCATCAGTGCTGTGGATGGAACTGTTTCAAAGGTTGAATGCAGTAATGAGAACCAATATTCAATCAATACACTATTTAAACAAAAAGTGGGTACTCTCATCTACTCACAAACATGTTTTTATTGATTCTTCTCTTTTTTTAAATCTTTGTCCTTCTTATTACAAAATGGACATTAAGCCATTTATTTGGAAGGCTGTTTTCTTTTTCATGTTGATTTTAAATTGTCTTATGAAACAATATCTGTTTATTCATGCAAACCTAATGCCATAGTCAAACAGTTTAAACGTGTTTATTTTAAAATATTTTCTGCTCTGTTCTCCAGATGATTGTACAGGAGGCAGGGATCAAGACCATTCCCAAGAAAACGAAATGCAAAAAGGCAAAATGGTCATCTGAGAAACAGATGAGAAAAGAAGAGAGGCTAAAGACAAAGGAGAAAAGGAAACATACACCCATTTGAATGCAGAGTTTCAAAGAATAGCAAGGAGAGATAAGAAAGCCTTCCTCAGTGACCAATGCAAAGAAATAAAGGAAAACAATAGAATGGAAAAGACTAGAGATCTCTTCAAGAAAATTAGAGATACCAAGGGAACATTTCATGCAAAGATGGGCACAATAAAGGACAGAAGTGGTATGGACCTAACAGAAGGAGAAGATGTTAAGAAGAGGTGGCAAGAATACACAGAAGAACTGTACAAAAAAGATCCTAATGAACCAGATAACCACGATGGTGTGATCACTCACCTAGAGCCAGACATCCTGGAATGCGAAGTCATGTGGGTCTTAGGAAGCATCACTATGAACAAAGCTACTGGAGGTGATGGCATTCCAGTTGAGCTATTTCAAATCCTAAAAGATGATGCTGTGAAAATGCTGCACTCAATATGCCAGCAAATTTGGAAAACTCAGCAATGGCCACAGGACTGGAAAAGGTCAGTTTTCATTCCAATCCCAAAGAAAGGCAATACCAAATAATGCTCAAACTACCACACAATTGCACTCATCTCACATGCTAGTAAAGTAATGCTCAAAATTCTCCAAGCCAGGCTTCAACAGTACATGGACCGTGAACCTCCAGATGTTCAAGCTGGATTTAGAAAAGGCAGAGGAACCAGAGATCAAATTGCCAGCATCCCCTGGGTCATTGAAAAAGCAAGAAAGTTCCAGGAAAACATCTACTTCTGCTTTATTGACTATGCCAAAGCCTTTGACTGTGTGGATCACAACAAACTGTGGGAAATTCTTCAAGAGATGGGAATACTAGTCACCTTACCTGTCTCCTGAGAAATCTGTATGTAGGTCAAGAAGCAACAGTTAGAACTGGACCTGGAACAACTGACTGATTCCAAATCAGAAAAGGAGTACGTCAAGGCTGTATATTGTCACCCTGCTTATTTAACTTCTATGCAGAGTACATCATGTGAAATGCCGGGCTGGATGAAGCACAATGTGGTATCAGGATTGCCGGGAGAAATATCAATAACCTCAGATATGCAGATAATACCACCCTTATGGCAGAAAGTAAATAGGAAGTAAAGAGCCTCTTGATGACAGTGAAAAAGCTGGCTTAAAACTCAACATTCAAAAAACTAAGATCATGGCATCTGGTCCCATTACTTCATGACAAATAGATGGGGAAACAATGGAAACAGTGACAGATTTTGTTTTCTCAGTCTCCAAAATCATTGAAGATGATGACTACAGCCATGAAATGAAAAGATGCTTGGTCCTTGGGAGAAAAAACTATGACCCATCTAGACAGCATGTTAAAAAACAGAAACATTACTTTGCCTGCAAAGGTCTGTCTAGTCAAAGATGTGTTTTTTCCAGTAGTCATGTATGGATGTGAGGGTTGGACTATAAAGAAAGCTGAGCACCAAAGAACTGATGCTTTTGAACTGTAGTGTTGGAGAGGAATCTTGAGAGTCCCTTGGACTGCAAGGAGATCAAACCAGTCAATCCTAAAGCTCCTGAATATTCATTGGAAGGACTGATGCTTAAACTCCAGTACTTTGGCTACCTGATGCAAAGAATTGACTCATTAGAAAAGACCCTGATGCTGGGAAAGATTGAAGGCAGGAGGACAAGGGGACGACAGAGGATGAGATGGTTGGATGGCATCACCAACTAGATGGACATGAGTTAGAGCAACCCCCGGGTGTTGGTGATGGACAGGGAATGGCATGTTGCAGTCCGTGGGGTCACAAAGAGTTGGACACGACTGAAAGACTGAACTGTACTGATGGAAACCAAATGCCATAGGTAAGCAGTTTAAACTAGTGTTTTTAATTTATTTTTAAATTATTTATTTTAATTGGAGGTTAATTGCTTTATAATATTGTGGTGGTTTTTGCCATACATTGACATGAATTAGCCATGGGTGTACATGTGCCCCGCATCCTGAATCCCCCTCCCACCTTCCTCCCCATCCCATCCTTTTGGGTTGTCCCAGTGCACTGGCTTTGAGCACCCTGTCTCATGCATCGAACTTGGACTGGGCATCTATTTCACGTATGGTAATACACGTGTTTCAATGCTATTCTTTTAAATCATCCCACCCTCACCTTCTCTCACAGAGTGCAAAAGTCTGTTCTTTATATCTCTGTCTCTTTTTCTGTCTCGTATATAGAGTCATTGTTACTGTCTTTCTAAATTCCACATATATATGTTAATATACTGTACTGGTGTTTTTCTTTCTGACTTACTTCACTCTGTATAATAGGCTCCAGTTTCATCCACCTCATTAGAACAGATTCAAATATGTTCTTTTTAATAACTGAGTAATATTCCATTGTGTATATGTATCACGGCTTTCTTATCTATTCATCTGCCGATGGACATCTAGGTTGCTTCCATGTCCTGGCTACTGTAAACAGTGCTATGATGAACACTGGGGTACACGTGTCTCTTTCAATTCTGGTTTCCTTGGTGTGTATGCGCAGCAGTGGGATTGCTGGGTCATATGGCAGTTCTGTTTCCAGTTCTTTAAGAAATCTCCACAATATTCTCCCAGTGGCTGTACTAGTTTGCATTCCCACCAACAGTGTAAGAGGGTTCCCTTTTCTCCACACACTTTCCAGCATTTATTGCTTATAGACTTTTTGATAGCAGCCATTCTGACTGGAGTGAGATGGTACCTCATTGTGGTTTTGATTTGCATTTCTCTGATAATGAGTGATGTTGAGCATCTTTTCATGTGTTTGTTAGGTTCAGTTCAGTTCAGTTCAGTTGCTCAGTCGTGTCCAACTCTTTGCGACCCCATCAATCGCAGCACACCAGGCCTCCCTGTCCATCACCAACTCCCGGATTCACTCAGACTCATGTCCATTGAGTCAGTGATGCCATCCAGCCATCTCATCCTCGGTCATCCCCTTCTCCTCCTGCCCCCAGTCCCTCCCAGCATCAGAGTCTTTTCCAATGAGTCAACTCTTCACATGAGGTGGCCAAAGTACTGGAGTTTCAGCTTTAGCATCATTCCTTCCAAAGAAATCCCAGGGTTGATCTCCTTCAGAATGGACTGGTGGGATCTCCTTGCAGTCCAAGGGACTCTCAAGAGTCTTCTCCAACACCACAGTTCAAAAGCATCAATTCTTCGGCGCTCAGCCTTCTTCACAGTCCAACTCTTACATCCATACATGACCACAGGAAAAACCATAGCCTTGACTAGATGGACCTTAGTCAGCAAAGTAATGTCACTGTTTTTGAATATACTAGCACTTTCACAGCATCATCTTTCAGGATTTGAAACAGCTCCACTGGAATTCCATCACCTCCACTAGCTTTGTTCGTAGTGATGCTTTCTAAGGCCCACTTGTTTGTTAGCCATCTGTATGTCTTCTTTGGAGAAATGTCTGTTTAGTTCTTTGGCCTTTTTTTGATTGGGTAGTTTATTTTTTTGGTATTGAGTTACATGAGTTGGCTTGTATATTTTTGAGATAAATTCTTTGTCACTTGCTTCATTTGCTATTATTTTCTCCCATTCTGAAGCTTGTAGTTTCCTTCATTGTGCAAAAGCTTTTAAGTTTAACTAGGTCCCATTTGTTTATTTTTGCTTTTATTTCCATTACTCTGGAAGGTGGGTCGTAGAGGATCTTGCTGTGATTTATGTCAGAGAGTCTTTTGCCTATGTTTTCCTCTAGAAGTTTTACAGTTTCTGGTCTTACATTTAGATCTTTAATCCATTTTGAGTTTATTTTTGTGTATGGTATTAGGAAGTGTTCTAGTTTCATTCTTTTATAAGTGGTTGGCCATAAACTGGTGTTTATTTTAAGATAGTTCCTGCTCTGTTCTCCAGCTGATTCACCTGACTTTGCTTCTTACCCATCAACACCATTAGCCTTTTCGACAAATTTAGTTGTGGCTGTGTATTTCCAGTGAAACTTTTATGTAAATATACAAACCCAGAATTATTCAAACTATGGAGATGATATCATTATAGTGCACACATAATGTGAATTGTAGATATCTTCCTCTTGGATTCAGCATCAAAATGTCTGTCTAGATAA
Source organism: Aepyceros melampus (assembly GCA_006408695.1). Taxonomy (NCBI): domain Eukaryota; kingdom Metazoa; phylum Chordata; class Mammalia; order Artiodactyla; family Bovidae; genus Aepyceros; species Aepyceros melampus. The sequence continues at coordinate 154,926 of SJXQ01000294.1, read as the reverse complement.
AAAGCAGGATCTTTAAACAAAGCAATCTGCATTTCACCCTGAAAATGAACTAACTAATTCGTTTGAGCACAGACATTGAATTATCCATGACTTATGTTTGCTGTCCTGAGCTAAAAAGCATCTTTTAACTTCATTGCTTCATTCTTTTGTGACTCCAAATCTTATTTTTATTATATCACCATTTTTATTGTTCTAAAACACCTGTTTATTTCTTTGTGGAGAACAGCGTTCAGGTATTACTGTTTCAGATTTGTTCCCAGTGGTTTCTGTTCTTTTGTTCACACAAGGCCCAACATTTCTGAGAGTTTTCAAAGAAGAGATTGGAGTTCATTAAAAGCAGCATTTTCTGCGATAAAACTCAGCACATATTAAAGGTGTGAAGAAAAAGTCACTAAGGGGAAACTAAACTCAGGTCATGGGAAAAATGAGAAATTGCTGCCAATTCACAAGTACACATGGAGAAAACAACATACTTATTTGCTGGGCTCCCCAATGCAGGAGACCCGGGTTCGATCCCTGGGTCGGGAAGATCCTCTGGAGAAGGAAATGGCAATCCACTCCAGTATTCTTGCCTGGAGAATCCCATGCACGGAGAAGCCTAGTAGGTTACAGTCCATGGGGTCGCAAAGAGTTGGACACGACTGAGCGACTTCACCTTCACCTTCAAAGTCAAGGACGATGGTATTGGTTAAGGTGAGTGCATCTAAGAAAGGATTTATTTCCCATGATTCCATACTGATTATTCATTGAAACTGTGCACACTTGAAAATCAGTTCTGGGGCAGGGGTAAAGATGTGTATTTCTGAAAGGTACTGCAACATCAGGGAGGGAAAATATACCTAGACGCACAGTTACAACTTTTTCTCTCTTCTGAAACAGTTTGTGCAAACACTTTGTAGTTTTAATACAATTTTAATCAATGTCAAATCACCATTGCAGGGACTTCTTGTGTTAAAAGTTAATTTAATTAGATATTTCTTCTCTGTTACACAGTTTCAAAAGTGACTTTACCCTTAGTTCATCACATTAACTATTGTTCTATTAATAGAAAAACATCAAAATTTGAGTCTGTGTTACCGTGTTCAGCTCAAAAATGCACAGTAATTTCAGTAATTTATTATTGAAAATGGACTTCCCTGGTGGCTCAGTGGTAAAGAATCTGCCTGCCAGTTTAGGAGATGCAGGTTCAATCTCTGGGTCAGGAAGATCCCCTAGAGAGGGCAGGGCAACCCACTCCTGTATTTTTGCCTGGAGAATCCCCATGGACAGAGGAGCCTGGCGGGCTATAGTCCATACAGTCGTGAAGAGTTGGACACAACTGAGAGAACAAACACACGCAAGAGGAAGTCTGAATAGTTAAATTAATTAATTAGGGTGGGCACATTGTATGTCAGCCACTTTGGTCCTCAGGATAACTCATATCAGTAGAAATCCAGTGTAAAGCATGTTAAGGATTACCTCAAAATAAAGTTAAGTACTATGAAGCTGTAAGAATCCATAGCTAAAAGAAAATAAGCTATGAAATAAAATGAACACTGTGTATGTTACATATGAAAATTAAGAGAATCTTAAAAGTTCCAAACACAAAGAAAAAATATGTTTCCTATTTATTTAATGTTGTATTTATATAAGATTGGATGTTCACTAAAATTTTTTATGGTAATCATTTCATCATGTATGTAAGTCAACTTATTATGGTGTATATTTTACAATTATATAGTCTCTATATGTCAATTACATATCAATAAAAGTGAAAGACAAGTTTTTAAGTTAAAAAATAAAATAATAAAGAACATAAATAAGCTATGAATCTGACTTTAACACTTCTGATGATACCACAATGAAGATCCACACTGGAATAAGACATCCCTCTAGCTTCGCCCTACATTCACATAATTATAACAACAAAATGATTCACCAGAATAGGATGAGCATCAGCCTAAAAGTCAGGGAAGTTGGCTATGATTCACACTCCTCTAGAGGAGCCTGGTTGATAACTGACAGAGTTTGGTAAACCCCATCCTCAGGGAACCCTGGCAAGGAGCAGCAGAAAGCATAATTACCAGAATTATCTGCTGTTTGGTCAAGGCATAGCCCATGGGAGGGGAAGATGGAGGCTACATTTTGTACCTCAGGAACATAACTTAAACAAAAGCTTCTATGAAATAAAAAAAACCAAAGGAGAATTCAGTGGTAAATAAAGAATGGAGAGGTTGATTGAGTCATGAAGCACACACAGTCATCCCCTCCAATATCAATGACTTCGTAACCCATTAATAAGCTAACATACAAATGGAGATAAGTCCTGACAAGATGAGCATCCTGGAAAGTGTGCTTGGATGGATCAAAGTGGAGCCTAGAGGAGATTTTAAACCTAGAACACTTTGAGCTAAAACCAGACCAAACTTCCACCAGATTCAACTCTCTTAAGTAAAAGAATCACTTAGCATCTCTCAGCTGATAAAGAATCCACCTGCAATGCAGGAGACCCTGGTTCAATTCCCAGGTTGGGGAGAATTCCATAGACTGTATAGTCCTTGGGGTCCCAAAGGGTTGGACACAACTAATCGACTTTCACTAGCATTTGCGTGTAGAAGATAGAAATTTAAAGCTTGTGCTACAGATAAAGTATAATAGGATAAAGGATAATGAAAGAAGTTAAGTATCCTGGAGCCAGAGGAGCTGCTTATGGTCAGTTTACAAGAACAAACTCATCCTATGATTTATGAATAGAGCTAATAAGCCTTATAAGCCTGGGCACAGCTGGTTGTCCAGAAAAGAACTTTAGTTCAACTTTAAACATTACTTAAAAATGTAACTTTTAACATAACTTTCAGTGTTTTTTAAAAAGATATAAATTATTAGTTACAGGGTACAAATGTCTCTGGGCTTCCCTGGTGGCTCAGTGGTAAAGAATCGCCACTAATGCAGGGGACTTGAAGATCCCTAGGTCAGAAAGATCCCGTGGATGAGGGCATGGCTACCCACTCCAATGTTCTTGCCTGGAGAATCTCCATGGTCAGAGGAGCCTGGTGGGCCACAGTCCATGGGGTCGGAAAGAGCTGGACACAACTGGACAACTAAACAACAACAACAGCAACAACTGTCTCTAGAGAATCAGTTCAGTCCAGTTTAGTCACCAGTCATGTCCGACTCTTTGTGACCCCATGAATCGCAGCACGCCAGGCCTCCCTGTCCATCTCCATCTCCCGGAGCTCACTCAAACTCATGTCCATTGAGTCGGTGATGCCATCCGGCCATCTCATCCTCTGTCATCCCCTGTTCCTCCTGTCCCCAACCCCTCCCAACATCAGAGTCTTTTCCATAAGCATATACAATACCACAGTTAGCTTAAAAGCAGCCATCAATTAAGAAAGCATTCAAGATCAACCATACAATACCTAAATACCAATAATAAGTGCATCAACTACTAATTGATATCAGACTAATTTCTTAGTTAGTAGAAGCAATACCTTTCATATTAGTACAAGAAACGTTTCTCCTTGCATAAAGCTTATATCAGAATGTATAAACCCACTGATAGTTAACAGTAAAATAAACCTAAACCAATACCTAATTTTATTAAAACAATTGTTAACCTGCACATTACTGAAAGAGTATGTGGAGTCTGGCTGCTCATTGCTCAGAAGCAAATTAACAGGAGAGGTTGGTGGAAAGGAAAGTGTGCTTTATTTTAGATGCCGGCAACTGGGGGTGGGGTGGGGTAGTGGATGTCTGTCCAAAGGCTGTTCCTACCACCGACAAGCAGGGGATGAGAGCTTTTATAGACGGGGAGTTGGGGGGTGGGCAGGGGAGGGAAAGGCTACATGTAGAAACAGCACAGTCAGCTCTGACAGTCATCTTGAAATTGGTCATCAGTCCATTCACCATTGCAATGAAAAGAATAAAATACTTAGGAATATATCTACCTAAAGAAACTAAAGACCTATATTTAGAAAACTATAAAACACTGGTGAAAGAAATCAAAGAGGACACTAATAGATGGAGAAATATACCATGTTCATGGATCAGAAGAATCAATATAGTGAAAATGAGTATACTACCCAAAGCTATCTATAGATTTAATGCAATCCCTATCAAGCTACCAACGCTATTTTTCACAGAGCTAGAACAAATAATTTCACAATTTGAATGGAAATACAAAAAGCCTTGAATAGCCAAAGCAATCTTGAGAAAGAAGAATAGAACTAGAGGAATCAACCTGCCTGACTTCAGGCTCTACTACAAAGCCATAGTCATCAAGACAGTATGGTACTGGCACAAAGACAGCAATATAAATCAATGGAAAAAAAATAGAAAGCCCAGAGATAAATCCACACATCTATGGACACCTTATCTTTGACAAAGGAGGCAAGAATATACAATGGAGAAAAGACAATCTCTTTAACAAGTGGTGCTGGAAAACTGGTCAACCACTTGTAAAAGAATGAAACTAGAACACTTTCTAACACCATACACAAAAATAAACTTAAAATGGATTAAAGATCTAAACCTAAGATCAGAAACTATAAGACTCCTAGAGGAGAACATAGGCAAAACACAGAGGCAAGAATATACAATGGAGAAAAGACAATCTCTTTAACAAGTGGTGCTGGGAAAACTGGTCAACCACTTGTAAAAGAATGAAACTAGAACACTTTCTAACACCATACACAAAAATAAACTTAAAATGGATTAAAGATCTAAACCTAAGATCAGAAACTATAAGACTCCTAGAGGAGAACATAGGCAAAACACTCTCTGACATAAATCACAGCAGGATCCTTTATGACCCACCTCCCAGAATATTGGAAATAAAAGCAAAAGTAAACAAAGGAGACCTAACAAATGGGATCTAATTAAAATTAAAAGCTTCTGCACAACAAAGGAAACTATAAGCAAGGTGAAAAGACAGCCTTCAGAATGGGAGAAAATAATAGCAAATGAAGCAACTGACAAAGAATTAATCTCAAAAATATACAAGCAACTCCTGCTGCTCAATTCCAGAAAAATAAATGACCCAATCAAAAAATGGGCCAAAGACCTAAACAGACATTTCTCCAAAGAAGACATACAGATGGCTAACAAACACATGAAAAGATGCTCTACATCACTCATTATCAGAGAAATGCAAATCAAAACCACAATGAGGTACCATTTCACGCCAGTCAGAATGGCTGCGATCCAAAAGTCTACAAGCAATAAATGTTGGAGAGGCTGTGGAGAAAAGAGAATCCTCTTACACTGTTGGTGGGAATGCAAATTAGTACAGCCACTATGGAGAACAGTGTGGAGATTCCTTAAAAAATTGGAAATAGAACTGCCATATGACCCAGCAATCCCACTGCTGGGCATACACATCAAGGAAACCAGAATTGAAACAGACATGTGTACCCCAGTGTTCATTACAATGCTGTTTGTAATAGCTAGGACATGGAAGCAACCTAGATGTCCATCAGCAGATGAATGGATAAGAAAGCTGTGGTACATATACACAATGGAGTATTACTCAGCCATTAAAAAGAATACATTTGAATTTGTTCTAATGAGGCGGATGAAACTGGAGCCTATTATACAGAGTGAAGAAGCCAGAAAGAAAAACACCAATACAATATACTAATGCATATATATGGAATTTAGAAAGATGGTAACAATAACCCTGTATGCAAGATAGCAAAAGAGACACAGATGTATAGAACAGTCTTTTGGACTCTGTGGGAGAGGGCGAGGGTGGGATGATTTGGGAGAATGGCATTGAAACATGAAATAATATCATATGTGAAACAAATTGCCAGTCCAGGTTCAATGCATGATACAGGGTGCTTGGGGCAGGTGCACTGGGATGACTGAGAGGGATGGTATGGGGAGGGAGGTGGGAGGGATTGGGAACATGTGTACACCCGTGGCAGATTCATGCTGATGTATGGCAAAATCAATACAGTGTTGTAAAGTAATTAGCCTCCAATTAAAATAATTTATAATTTAAAAATTTATATTAAAAAAAAAGAAATTGGTGATCGGTAGTCTGACTGATATCTCTCTGTTTTAAGCACAGTTAATCTTCAGCTCCAGGGTCAGTTTGCTCCATTTCTCTGTGGCCCGTTGTCTGAACTGTGGCAGCTCACGGCCTGGGTACAGTCTGGTCATCATGTATCTAACTCCCCACCTGGGGTTTCAGGAAACGGCTCAGCATCTTATCTACGGCCCCTGAGAAAGAACTAAAGGTCCTTGACGATGCTAGTCTTCTTTGACTGTTTTCCCTTATTCTAGCATTTCTCATCTCTCTGATTAAACTTACTTTTTGACAGAAACTTTCCACAGACAAAAGGCAGGTGAAGGAGATGGTGGGGGAGGGGGGAGGCAAGGACTGTCCTGTTCTGTTTCGAGCACAGACATACATTCAAGGAAAGATGAAAACAAGCGAATGAACTCAGCAGTCACAAATCCAGCCTGTTTACCAAGAGCACAGCCTCTCGTAGATCTGGTACGGGAGGCACGGCCTGTTTGGTGACATCTCTCTAACTGTCATGGGATCCCATCTGTGGACACGTAGCATAGCCATGTGTTCTCTGAACAAGGACTTGCAAGAATGGCTACAGACGGTTTTCCAAGAATTTTATTTTTAATTAAAAATTTTTGTTTTTTATATTTGCTATTTATTTATCCTAATATTTGGCAGGGGCCAGTCTGGCACAAGGGATCTTTTAGCTGCAGCATGTGGGATCTAGTTCTCTGCAGGGAGTGAACCTGGGTCTCCTGCATTGTCTCTGCAGACTCTTAGCCACTGGACCACCAGGGAAATCCCTACCGTGTCCTTTAATCACTGAAATTGACTTTCCTGGGAAGAGGTGGGAATAAAACAAGAGGAGAAGGTCCTACAAAGCATTGATGAATCCATTAATCCAAAAAATACAAATTTTAAGGGAAAAATTAGCATGTCCTCTGCCTGCCTCCTGTCTATAGAAAACCTTTAGATTCCCAGGTGTCTCTGAGTTCCAGAGTACATTTAACCAGAGAAGTGAGAACATGTAGAAAGAAAGGAAACCTGTCAAAGAAGACGAAAGAATAACCTAGCCATTAAACAAAATCAAAGACCTATGTTCCTTCTCAACGGCTATAGATAATATTCTGAGCCATGAACTGTGAGCTGTCTTATACACGCTGAGACCCCCACTAGGTGGAGAAATTGACTGCAGGCTGCCTACAAGCACTCAGACTCCAGAGCCGTTAGAACCAGAAGGTGATGATGCTGACTCCTGATGACCTCACCACCAGCCAATCAGGAGAAGGTCCCTGAGCAGATCACGCATGCCATAACTCCCTCCTTCACCTTGTCTTTAAACTTCCCATGAAAGCCTTCAGGGAGTGTGAGCCTTTTAAGCACAGTCTGCCCTGGACTCCTTGCTCAGCAGCGGCAACACAGGCTTCCTTTCCTTCACCACAACGTGGGGTCAGTGGGTGGGCTTCACCATGCTGGGGTCAGAATCTCAAGTGGGGTTCAGAAATTGCACACCAAGGGTCATCAGCCACTCAGCAGAACACGGAGCACAGCTGCCCCAAGGTGCCTGACCTCATAGGAATGCAGCAAGAGCAAAGGACCACAGGTAAACCAGGGCAACACCCTCAACTAGATGTTGGGAATCTCAGGAGAACAAGGCCCGCTCCAGGAAAAAGGGAGAGTGGGGATCTCTGGGTGCACGGGATCCTGACGCGTGCAGAAAGGCGAGACCCACACAACCCCCAGAGCCTGCACCTGGGTCACAGTTGGACACTCTTGAAGGTGACCTTCCCCCAGACCCTGTAGCTGGGGTCACATGTCCACAGTCTCCAGGGTGACCCCCTCCCCAGACTCTGAAACTGGGGTCATATGTCCACAGTCTCTAGGGTGATCCGCTTCCCAGACACTGAACCTGGGGTCACATGTCCACAGGTATCCACACGGATGGACCTTAAAGGATCATTTCTAAGAGAAGTCAGTCAGGCATAGGAAGACAATAGTGTGTGGTGTACCTTCTAGGCAAAATATCAATAGACATACAAAGTATCAAATTTATGAGCCCAAAGAGACCCTGAGATTTCAGATACAAACAAAGCATTCCAAGAAAAAGAAAAAAAAAAGAAAAGAATGTGAAGGATCTGAACATGAATTAGGAGATCTGAACTAACACATAGAAACCTGTATGTGTAATCAATAATCTCCAAGGATTATCCTCTTCCTTTCTCCCTTCCTTTCACATATAGATGAGAATCTGTACCTCTAACCTATACACAGAAATCTGTATCTCTAGAAGAGGATCCGGGAGAAGGCAATGGCTCCCCACTCCAGTACTCCTGCCTGGAAAATCCCATGGATGGAGGAGCCTTGTAGGCTGCAGTCCATGGGGTCGCTGAGGGTTAGACACGACTGAGCGATTTCACTTTCACTTTCCACTTTTATGCATTGGAGAAGGAAATGGCAACCCACTCCAGTGTTCTTGCCTGGAGAATCCCAGGGATGGGGGAGCCTGGTGAGCTGCCGTCTATGGGGTCATGCAGAGTTGGACACGACTGAAGTGACGCAGCAGCAGCAGCAGGAGAGGATCCACAGAAATTATCTCCTACCTTCCTTCTTATACATATCTGAGATACATAATCCACCAGGACCTGATGCTACAACTCTGTTTGANGAGCTGCCGTCTATGGGGTCATGCAGAGTTGGACACGACTGAAGTGACGCAGCAGCAGCAGCAGGAGAGGATCCACAGAAATTATCTCCTACCTTCCTTCTTATACATATCTGAGATACATAATCCACCAGGACCTGATGCTCACAACTCTGTTTGACTTTCTACGGCAAAAAACAAAAAAAAGAATAGACATATCTCATAAATATGTTATACCTGAATCAGGTGGTTGTATACTACAACAATCAGAACATTGCAAATCAACTATACTGCAACATAGCATCGGCATGACATTAAAGAGAAGAAAGGAAAAGCAGTGCCTATTTTATTCCCCCCAACCTCCCTGACTGGGGCTGCTACCCCATCCCTGGAGATTAAGCAGGCTTAGGTTCCACTGCTGGACTGGGATGAGTTTGACACAGCCTGGCAGGGTGCCCTTCCCTGAACTCTTTCTAAACATCTACTGCCTGCTATGCTCTGGCTCAGACCAGACTCTCCAGCGGAATCCAGGCCTCCCGGAACTTGGGAGCAAGTGTTACAAGCCCTGCAGATGCCCTGGTGCTGGGCATTCCAGCTCAAGCCTCCTTTCCGGAGTGCAGCCTCCTACGCACCCAAGCACACTCTGCAGGGTGCTGTCGACCTGGTGGTAATTAGTCTGGTGTGTGTGTGTGTGTGGTGTTGTTGTGTGTATGTGTGTGTGTGAGGTGCTTTATGGGGGAAGAGTTGTGAAAAAAACAAGCCCTTAGGTGTTTGCTCAGGTACAATTCATTCTAATCCACAGCCCAGGATGCTGACTTTCCCAGGAACCAGAGATGTGTTTTAAAAAGCACAGTTGCCTGTAAACATTTCCTGTAACTACAGCTTGACCAAAAAGGCTGACCCGCACCTCTAATTCACAAGGCCTGGGGTTTCTGTTAATGACAGCTGCCCTCAGGAAATCTCCCAGGGTGGGGATTGCAGAAATAAATTCCAAACACAACAGAGTTTCAAGAAGCCAATTGCCACAGTAAATTTTCCTCACACACTTTAATGTAAAGGAAACCAAAAAAAAAAAAAGAGAGAGAGAGCAAACCTCCACCACAGGAGTAGATGCACAGCCTCCCTAACTGCTGCAGGAATACCAACCAAAACAACAATGGGAAGTCAAATCCACCAATCAGACTGGCCATCCTCACAAGCCTACAAACAGTAAATGCAGGAAAGAGCCAGCAGGTGAGGTAACCCCACTACATGTTCAGTCCACTAGAGAGGACGGCCTCCACATGTAAAAAAAAACCAAAAAACCTCTCAAGAGAGCCAATCCTAGGATCAGATATCCCTGCACCTTGGCTAATATCCTGGGAAAGTCATCATTCAATGAAAACACGTGCATCCCAACATTCCCTGCAGTTCTACTTGCAACAGGCAAAACAGAGCCTGCAAAATGTCCACAGACAGATTAAAGGTTAAAGAAGATGTGTAACATATAGGCAATGGACCATTACTCAGCTGTGAAAAAGTGCCACTGAAATTGTGAAATTATGCCACTGGTCGCTAGGAGGATGGACCTTGAAGACTCATACACTAAGTGAAATCAGCCAGACTGAGGAAGAGAACTGGACATGGAACAACAGACTGGTTCCAAATAAGAAAAGGAGTATGTCAAGGCTGTATATTGTCACCCTGCTTATTTAACTTCTTCTATACAGAGTACATCATGAGAAATGCTGGGCTGGAAGAAGCACAAGCTGGAATCAAGATTGCTGGGAGAAATATCAATAATCTCAGATATGCAGATGACACCACCCTTATGGCAGAAAGTGAAGAGGAGCTAAAAGCCTCTTGATGAAAGTGAAAGAGGAGAGTGAAAAAGTTGGCTTAAAGCTCAACATTCAGAAAACGAAGATCATGCCATCCAGTCCCATCACTTCATGGGAAATAGACGGGGAAACAGTGGAAACAGTGTCAGACTTTATTTTTGGGGGCTCTAAAATCACTGCAGATGGTGATTGCAGCCATGAAATTTAAAAGACGCTTACTCTTTGGAAGAAAAGTTATGGCCAACCTAGATAGCATATTCAAAAGCAGAGATATTACTTTGCCGACTAAGGTCCGTCTAGTCAAGGCTATGGTTTTTCCAGTAGTCATGTATGGATGTGAGAGTTGGACTGTGAAGAAGACTGAGTGCCAAAGAATTGATGCTTTTGAACTGTGGTGTTGGAGAAGACTCTTGAGAGTCCCTTGGAGTGCAAGGAGATCCAACCAGTCCATTCTGAAAGAGATCAGCCCTGGGATTTCTTTGGAAGGAATGATGCTGAAGCTGAAGCTCCAGTACTTTGTCCACCTTATGCGAAGAGTTGACTCATTGGAAAAGACCCTGATGCTGGGAGGGATTGGGAGCAGGAGGAGAAGGGGACGACCGAGGATGAGATGGCTGGGTGGCGTCACTGACTGCATGGGCGTGGGTCTGGGTGAACTCCGGGAGTTGGTGATGGACAGGGAGGCCTGGCGTGCTGTGATTCATGGGGTCGCAAAGAGTCGGACACGACTGAGCGACTGAACTGAACTGAACTGAGGAAGAGAACAGCCTTTGATGTCCCTTGGAGGAAAAATTTTAAAAGAATTTTTAATTTTAAAAAATTAAAAAAGAAAAATTTAAAATAGGAACTAACAACTCAAAAAGAGACTCTGAAAATTCAAACACAGAGGGTTCCAGGAAAGGGCAGGGATGAATTCAGAGACAGGGACTTACATATACACAGGAATCAGTACATGTCATAGATGCTCAAGAAGGACCTGGTGTTCAGCAAGTGGAACTTTGCTTGAGCTTCTGCAATAATCTCTATGGCAAAAGAATTGAAAAAGAACAGATAAACGCTGTATATATGTGTGTGTGTATGTGTGTGATAACTGAATCAGGCGGTTGTACACTATTGGCAAGCGCAAAACTGCAGATTGACTACTCTGACGTAGTTTAGCATGAGATTAAAGAAAACAAACAACAAAAAATCAATGCCTAGTTTATTCCCTGCAATCTCCCTGACTTGGGCTGCTGTCCCATCCCTTTTTAACACCTGTCTTTTTAACAGAGCAGGCGTCAAACTCAGCACCTTTTGTAGGTAACAGAATATAGATAATCTAGCTTTGTTTTTACTCTTTTTTTATTCTCTTTAATTAATGGCGGGTGAGAGGATTTTCCATTTAGAGAAGTAAAGAACTGTTTTTAAATCCATTTTTAAGGGGGAAATATGAGCCAGTTTAAAGAAACATATTAAATGGTAAATTGTCCAAGTGGTTCCCAAACATGGCAAAACTTGGGAAGTGGCAAAGAGTCCCTGCTTATTTCCCTTAGTTTAGAGTTGTTTAAAGGAAGCTACCCAGCCACGGACCACCTCCTCACGGATAGGAGGAGCCAAGTGAGAAGAATAAGGATGGAAGTGACATCCAGCACTTCCAACCACGGCCGACATAGACTCCATGTGATACCTAGGCTCTCATCACGTGGGTCAGGTGGCTGCATGGCACGCCCTGGGCAGTTTTGGAAGTGGAGACTTGAGAGATGTCAGGGCTTTTATTTGCCTGCATCCCTGAATAGCAATCAAGCTTTATGTGATTGAAAAATAAATTCATGTCATAATAAGACACTGAGATTTCAGAGTTCTTCTGCACAGCAGCTAGCATTATTGAAGCGAGTTGGGGAAACAGAGCCTTTAGACCAGGATTTAGGGACTTGAGAACAGCTAGATTTTTCAAGACCAGATTTCTGTTGAGGATGGTATTTACCAAACCAAGTCCTGCCTGTTTTCCTTCCTTCCTTTCTTTTTCTCTCTCTCTTTCTTCTTTCTCTTTCATTCATTCATTCTTTCTCTTTTTCTCTTGTCTCTCCCTGCCCGACTCTCTTCCTCTCTCTTCTTTCCTCCCTTCCTTTTTTCGTTTATTTCTTTCTTTACTGTTTCCAGTGAAACTCTATGAGTTTCAAAGACTTACAGCTCATCAAAGATCCATCTCAGTTCAGTCGCTCAGTCATGTCTGACTCTTTGTGACCCCATGGACTGCAGCATGCCAGGCCTCTCTGTCCATTACCAACTTCTGGAGCCTACTCAAACTCATGTCCATTGAATTGGTGATGCCATCCAACCATCTCATCCTCTGTTGTCCCTTTCTCCTCCTGCCTCCAATCTTTCCCAGCATCAGGGTCTTTTCCAATGAGTTGGTTCTTCACATCGGGTGGCCAAAGTACTGAAGTTTCAACTTCAGCATCACTCTTTCCAATGAATATTCAGAACTGATTTCCTTTAGGATTGATTGACTGGTTTGATCTCCTTGCAGTCCAAGGACTCTCAAGAGTCTTCTCTAACACCACAGTTTAAAAGTATCAATTCTTTGGCGCTCAGCTTTCTTTATAGTCCAACTCTCACATCCATACATGACTACTGGAAAAACCATAGCTTTGACTAGATGGACCTTTGTTGGCAAAGTAATGTCTCTGCTTTTTAATATGCCGTCTAGATTGGTCATAACTTATCTTCCAAGGAGCAAGCATCTTTAATTTCATGGCTGCAGTCACCATCTGCAGTGATTTTGGAGCCCCCCAAAATAAAGTCTCTCACTGTTTCCATTGTTTCCCCATCTCTGTTTGCCATGAAGTGATGGGACCAGATGCCATGATCTTCATTTTCTGAATGTTGAGCTTGAAGCCAACTTTTTCACTCTCCTCTTTCACTTTCATCAAGAGGCTCTTTAGCTCCTCTTCACTTTCTGCCATAAGGGTGGTGTCATCTGCATATCTGAGGTTCTTGATATTTCTCCCAGCAATCTTGATTCCAGCTTGTGCTTCTTCCAGCAGAGATTTTCTAGATTTCCTTCCTTCCTTCTTTCCTTTCTTCTTCTACGTCTTCCTTCTTTCTTTGGTTTAGTCCTTTCTTATTTTGTTATTTTAGCAACAGAATAATGTTTTTAGATAAAGGCATTCAAAGGTCCCCAACATGCAGGGCATAGAGGGAGAGCAGAAGTGCCATTTAACTCAAGCCGAGGCCTCAGATTTCACATTGGACATGATCACCCCTAGGGTTTACACACAGAGCCTTGGCAGATATGTATGTGTGTTAAAAACAGCAATTTGTTGCAAAACAACAACAACAAATTTGTTACATGTTCCCTGGTGGCTCAGATGGTAAAGTGTTTTGCTTACAATGTGGGAAACCTGGGTTCCATCCCTGGGTTGGGAAGATCCTCTGGAGAAGGAAATGGCAACCCCCTCCAATATTCTTGCCTGGAAAACCCCATGGACAGAGGAGCGTGGTGGGCTACAGTCCACAGGGTCGCAAAGAGTCGGACATGACTGAGCGATTTCACTTTCAAACAATGAAAATATGCCAACATTTTTGTATAATGGTCCACACTTATAATGCCTGGGAACACATCTGAGTATTTTATACACAGGACTGTAGCCTGCCAGACTCCTCTGGCCAAGGAATTCTCCAGGCCAGAATACTGGAGTGGGTACCCTGTTCCCTTCTCCAGGGGATCTTCCCAACCCAGGAGTCAAACCCAAGTCTTCCGCAATCAGGCAGATTCTTTTCCATCTGAGCCACCAGGGAAGCCCAAGAATACTGGAGTGGGTAGCCTATCTCTTCTCCAGGGTATCTTTCAGACCCAGGAATCAACCCGGGCTCTCCTGCATTGCAGGCGAATTCTTGACCAGCTGAGCTACCAGGGAAGCGCTTATACATAGCATAAGACAGCTATGGAGATGCCAGCGTGTGAATTTGTTCTGACGAACTCTTGTGCATTTCCACAGGCAGATCTAGGTGACATCTGTACTGAATCAGATCTTACAGATGGCCTCGTAGGTTAACTCTTGCAGGCTAATCCATAGGCTAATCCATGGAGTCTGTCCTAAATCTCCTCAGTCATGTCAGACTCTCTGTGACCCTATGGACTGTAGCCCACCAGACTCCTCAGCCGCTGGGATTCTCCAGGCAAGAATACTGCAGTGAGTTGCCCGTTTCCTTCTCCAGGGGATCCTCCTGACCCAGGGATAGAATCCGCCTGTCTTATGTCTCTTGCGTTGGCAGGCAGGTTCCTTACCACTGCGTTCCCTGTAAACCGCCGTTTCAAAGTACGAACTTGAGAGCTAGCGGTACCCTCTAGTGGTCAGTAAGCGCCCCAGTCTGAATTTCTCTACACAGACCAATATTTGGTCAGACTTCAAAACTGCCTCCCTCGGCACCTAAGGGAGTCTCATGAAGTGGTGATGCCATCTCACCACCTTGATAATCGATTATTACTCAGCCAAATCTCCGTGGTCTTCCAAGGATGCTGTCAGCACTTTCTGCCAAACTACCATTCCTTGGATGCACCATGATGCTCCAGGTTCCTATGTTATGGTCACAGCAGCCCCTCTGCTCCAACATTCTCCAGCGGCATGAGGTCCCGCTATTACCCTTACGAAAGAAGATCAACATTACCTGAGGGCCCACTAGGTGCCAGGCAGGTGCCACACGGCTGGATCGTCACCATAGCAGGGTGTTGTCATCGCCAAGTTGACAGAGGAGCAGTGAGGTCACAAAACAAAGAGAAACAATGTAAAACAATTCAGCCTCAGCTGCCTCCCTAGATCTTTCTTCCCAGTCGTTTCAAGATGATTTGTTAAGGGAAAGGGAAGGAAAACAATATATACGGAGCCCACTCGGCCACCGAGCACCAGTACCAAACACTTACACATACTTGTTACATTAATTCCTCATGACCACCCACCTGGGCAGGTATCTACCATCCTTCATTTATCTCTCCATCCATTCACTTATCAACAGCTATCCATTTCACAGCTACCGTGTCCCAAGGATTGTGTTATATATTAGATCTTCTAAGAAATATGGGACTTTCCATGTGGCTCAGTGAGTATAGAATCCACTCACAATGCAGGAAACACAGGAGATGTGAGTTCGATCCCTGGGTTGGGAAGATCCCCTGGAGGAGGGCAAGGCAACCACTGTAGTTTTCTTGGCTGGAGAATCCCATGGACAGAGGAGCCTGGTGGGCTACGGTCCACAGAGTCAGACACAATTGAAGTGACTGAGCATGCACACGCGCACTTCTAAGACGCATAAGTCCAGGTGAAGACCTGGTTTCCGGGTTTGAGGTCCTGTCAGTGCAGGGCACACCATGCACTCAAATACTGATTGTGTGAAGCCCGATCACCACATGGAAGTGGACTTGCTAAGTCAGAAGCAGAGAGCCTGGCGCAGGGACAAAGGTAAGCACCACCCTGCAGCTGTCAGGAAGCTGCAAATAGTGCCCAGAGGTAGTATTTCTTGAGACTCCTTGTTTGCCAAGCAGGATGCTACCTGTACTGGGCTCTTTAATCCTCACAACCTACCCTAGGGAGGTTGCTATTATGATTCCCCCATTTTATAGGAGCTTGAAGAATGGAGAGGTAACATGACTTTCTCAGGGATATTTGGCTTGTCTGTGGGGAAGCCAAAATTCTAATTCAAGTCTCATTTGGTTGCAGAGCTATACCTTTTAACCCCTGGACTTGCGCCTCAGCCAAGGAGGGTAGAGGAGGGAGGTGGTCCTGGAAGCCTTGAGGTCTATAGGATTTTGACCTAATCTGAATAGATTTGCAGAATTGTTAAGGATTGAGGGTAAGGAAATGCTATCAGACAATTTGATGAAGATGGATTGGAGAGGCAGACTGAAGAGGGGAAGCCAATGGGAAGCAGCCTACAATGGTTCAGAGAATGGACAAGGGAACCACACTGGGACATGCCAAGCTAGAGAAGCCGATGAGGAGTGAGCAGACTGGGCCGGTTGCTGGGTGTGTGAGCTCAGAATGCAGCGAAGAAGGCGTGCAAGTCGTTCACTTACGTCCAACTCTTTGTGACTCCTTGGACTGTAGCCCACCGGGCTTCTCTGTCCACAGAATTCTCCAGGCCACAATGCTGGAGTGGGTAGCTGTTCCCTTCTCCAGGGGATCTTCCCAACTCAGGGATTGAACTCAGGTCTCACACATTGCAGGCAGATTCCTTACCATCTGAGCCACCAGGGAAGCCCAAGAATATTGGAGTGAGTAGCCTATCCCTTCTCCAGGGGATCTTCCTGACCCAGGAATCGAACCTGCATTGTAGTGGAATTCTTCACCAGCTGAGCTACTGGCAAAGCTGGTGATAAAGATGGGGAGTTGTCAGAATGTAAATTCAAGCTAAGATGGTGGGTAGGAGGACTCTGGGAGAACCAAGATGAGGGCTGGGCAGCAGGCAGGGAAGGGGCTCTGGAGAGGACATCAAGGTGCAGCCTGCCAGAGGCATAGTGTCCTGCAGAGCCGAGGGACTCAAGCTTCCAGAAGGAGGGGGTGGGGAGCCAGCGGTCTAGAGGGGCCAGGACACTTCAGGACAGAATGTGTCCCTTCTCCTCTCTGACTCTGACTTGAAGGTCAAGAGGTCAGAATTTGGGGAAGTTGCATTCTGTTCCCAGCAACTCAACCACCATGAATTTCAAAATCTCTCTTCATCTGGAACACAGAAAATGATTTGCAGTCCTCAGACGGTTAGAAGGGCGCTGGGTTTTGCCAAGTCACATTATTTGACAGAAATGGGCCGTGAAATGCCTGCTAATTGCTACAAGATTTACAGGGAATGAGGAGCCTGAGAATGGGAGGTGCTGTGTCCGACTTTAATGTGGGGAGCCGGGAACCAGGGGATAAGGAGGCATAATAGGCCCGCTTCTCCCAGCTCCAAAGTACCAGGATCATTTTATCCTGCTGAAAGAAGGATGAGGCTTTTAAAAATGGCCAATTACGACATTTTTTTCATTGTTGCAGAGAAAGTTAAACCCCAATTATCCCAGCTATTTTGAACGGGTTTTCGAAAGGCACTCAGGCCATTGTTGAGCTCATCGTCTCCTCGGGCTCCAGGGAGAGCTTATTTGCTGTCATAATCCTGGTTGATCCTTCTAGCTGTACCCGACAAGTCTTTGCAGAGTTCTTCCCACAGGTTCTGTTCCTGCCCTGCACTTGGACCGTGGGGCCCTTGAATCAATCAAAGGAAACTGTTTCCGAATAAGCAGCAGTGTGCCTCGGCCGAGTCTATAAAGATATTGGAAGGGTCTATATTCATCCCGTGCATCCCCTCATTCTCTCGGGAAGTCCTCCCTTGGAATCACATCATTCCCCAGAATTCCCCACTGTCAGGCACAACTGGTCCAAGGTCTATTCCCTCTGGAAATGGATCCCCGAACTCCTTGTCCAGTCTCATCTTGGACACACTCATTCATTCACTTGGCACATGCAAGCTGAGCAGGTCACAGGTGCCGGGCACTGCAGTGGGAGCTGGAGAAGCCTTTGTCAGCTAGGAAAGTTGGTCCGGGAGGCAAGGTGTCCGAAAATCAGTGTGGAGGCTTTGTTGAGTGAAGATGGAGGCATCTGGGACATAAGGAGACTTCTCTCTGCTCCAGGGGCTCAGATGAGGAAGGCTGGAGGTCAGGGGCACACGGCGACACCAAGGCTGAGAGTTGGAGGAAGCAGACACATGCTGGAGACATATTTGGTGGGCAGAATCTACAGGACATGAAGTTCCAGGTGGCTTTGGAGGGATAAGGAGGATGCTCAGGCTTCAAGCTTGGACTATGGGGAGGAAGGTGATGTCATTGATACAGAAGAACCCCGGAGAAGAAATGGATTTGATGGGCAAGAAGATGAGCTCCTTTGGGGCCTCAGTGACCCCACGAAGCCTGTAAACCATCAGAAAGAAGGTCCAGTGTGTGGGTTTGGAGCCCACTGAGGGATCCAGGCTGGAAAGAGGGAGACATGAAGGGATCAACTCAGAGATGGGCATCGGAGCCTGAGGGTGAACAAGAGTATGTAGAAGAGAGATGGAGAGCTCTGGGGAGACCAGCAGTTAAGGGAGAAAATGTAGGCAGGCCGGACTGCAGAGGAAAAGCAAGCTCACTGCTAAGCGATGGGCACCCAAAGTTCACACCTGTGCTTTCTCCACTGGGACTGGCAAATAGCAGTGCTGAGAAGGACTCAGCCTTGTCAAATGGTAAAATCATGGTGAGATTTTAGAGGAAGGTAACACTAACTCCCACAATGCTCCTTCTCTCCTGTGTCATAATGTGGCTGTTTCCCATCGCCTATTTCTGGGAGGTCGTCTCTAAATCCTAGGAATTTCCCAGCTAATAGGCATGCCTTTCTTATCCCTCATTGGTGGGGGGAAGGGTTCAGACCACACCTGAATCTGTGCTGATGAAGTGACTGGTAGTTAGCCCTAGACAGTTGAGGCTAAAATGAGATGCCTACTCAGGATGGACCAGCCACCCCTGAAAGACCAGTGTTGCCATTAGAGGGCTGGGGTCTTAAGCCAGAGGTCAGCCTGACCTTTGGGGAGGAGAGGGAAGCTGGAGGTTAAGGTGGGCTTCCCTGGTTGGCCATACTCTGAGTATGTCCTGCATAGATGTGCTTGGGAGGGCGAAGCCTCCTGAATCCACTGGGAGAGGACTTGGAAGCTTCCTGTTTGCGCCTCCCCGCCAAGCCCCCAACCTTGCTCTCTGTGTCTTTCCCTTTGGCTGATTCTGATTTATAACCTTTACAATAAACCTGTGATCAGGAATCCCGTGCTTTGTGAGTTCTGTGAGTCTTTCTAGTGAATGATCAAATGTGAAGGAGTAGCGAGGGCCCCAAATGTGTAGCCAACAGGCCAGAAGTGCAGGTGAACTGGAGACCCCAAAACTGCTGGCTGGTGTCTGAAGGGAGGACAACTTTGTAGAGAATTGTGCCTTTAACAAAAATTTTTTTTTGGGATTCATTTACAATGTTATGTTAGTTTCAGAGGTACAACACAGTGACTCAGCTATACATATACATATATTCATTCTTTTTCAGATTCTTTTCCCATATATGTTATTACAGAATATTAAGTATATTTCCCTGTGTTATGCAGTAGGACCTTCTTGATTATCTTTATATATAGTAGTGTGTGTATGTTAATCCCAAACCCCTAATATATATCCCCCAAGCTTTCCCCTTTGGTAACCGTAATTTGGTTTTCAAAACAAACTGAATCTGCTTCTGTTTTATGAGTAAGTTCATTTGTATATTTTTAAAATTAAGTTCCCCATGAGTGATATCATATGATATTTGTCTTCTCTGTCCGACTTACTTCATTTAGTATGATAATCTCTAGGTTCATCTATGTTGCTGCAAATTACATTATTTCTTTCTTTTTTATGGCTGAGTAGTATTCCACTCCAAAGAAGGCAATGGCACCCCACTCCAGTACTCTTGCCTGGAAAACCCCATGGATGGAGGAGCCTGGTAGGCTGCAGTCCATGGGGTCGCTGAGGGTCAGACACAACTGAGCGACTTCACTTTCACCTTTCACTTTCATACACTGGAGAAGGAAATGGCAACCTACTCCAGTCTTCTTGCCTGGAGAATCCCAGGGACGAGGGAGCCTGGTGGGCTGCCGCCTATGGGGTCGCACAGAGTCGGACACGACTGAAGCAACTTAGCAGCAGCAGCAGCAGCAGCAGCAGCAGTATTCCATTATAAATATGAACCACATCTTTTTTATCCACTCCTCCACTGAAGGACATTTAGGTGGCTTCCATGTCCTGGCTGTTGTAAATAGTGCTCCAATGAACACTGGGGTGCATGTATATTTTCAAACCATGTTTTCCTCTGGATATATGTCCAGGATGAGATTGCTGGATCATGTGATAACTCTCTTTTTAGCTTTTTAAGGAACCTCCATACTGTTTTCCATAGTCAGTTCAGTTCACTTCAATTCAGTCACTCAGTCGTGTCCAACTCTTTGTGACCCCATGGACTGCAGCATGCCAGGCCTCCCTGTGCATCACCAACTCCTGGAGTTTACTCAAACTCATGTCCATTGAGTCAGTGATACCATCCAACCATTTTCTCCTCCTGCCTCCAATCTTTCCAAGCATCAGGGCCTTTTCAAAAGAGTCAGCTCTTTGCATCAGGTGGCCAAAGTGTTGGAGTTTAAGCTTCAGCATCAGTCTTTCCAATGAATATTCAGGACTGATTTCCTTTAGGATTGACTGGTTTGATATTGCAGTCCAAGGGACTCTCAAGAGTTTTCTCCAACACCACAGTTCAAAAGCATCAGTTCTTCGGTGTTCAGCTTTCTTTATAGTCCAACTCTCACATTCATACATGACTACTGGAAAAACCATAGCTTTGACTAGATGAAACTTTGTTGGCAAAGTAATGTCTCTGCTTTTGAATATGCTATCTAGGTTGGTCATAACTTTTTTCCAAGGAGCAAGTGTCTTTTAATTTCATGGCTGCAGTCACCATCTGCAGTGATTTTGGTTCTCCATAGTGGTTGTACCAATTTAAATTCCCACCAATAGTATGGGAGGGTTCCCTTTTCTCCACACCCTCTCCAGAATTTATTGCTTGTAGACTTTTTGATGATGGCCCTTCTGACCAGTGTGTGATGGTTCCCTTTACCACACATGCACTGTGACTTTTATCTATGACATTTGGCCCAGCTTCAGGTAGTTGGTGCCAGAAGTCACTGCACCCTCATTCTCAAAAGTTACGGGGAAGAAAAAGTTATAGGGCTCCAAGTACAGGCACCATTATCAGCAAGTCCTTCCTTTGTACTAAGCACCTCATATGAAGTGCTGAGTTCATCCTGGACACAAGGGAAGTGCTAAGTTTTATCATCCACCCATTACAGATGAGAAAATGAGTCCCAGAGTTATTAATCCTCCTCAAGGTCATGTCCCTAGGAAGTGGGAGAGCCAGAATTAAACTCAAGCAAGCAAATCCAATGACCTTAACCACTCCATGAACTTTTCCCCCAACAAGATGTTTGTATTCACATTTGATCCGGTAGATCTACCAGAGCAGTGGAAATGAGTCCATTTATCAGCTAACTTACAAAACAATACTTATTGAATATCCCCTGCATGCTAAACACTGTGTGATCATCAGTGAATAAAACAATAATCTATGACATATATGACATATGACACATCTGACATAATCTGTGACATATAATGGAATGTGTGTGAGTGTGTGTGGGCGTGAGCATGGAAAGGGTATTGGTTTATATTCTGAGTGCTATGGGGAGCATAATTTGGAGCAGAGGAGAGTGAAGTGGTCTAATGTATGCAGTAAAAGGGTCACTCTGGCTGCTGTGTGGAGAACAGTCTTATGGAAACAAGGGTAGAATCAAGGAGACGTTAGGAAACTAATCAAGTCACTGACATAAGAGACAATGGTGGCTTGCACAGGAGTGGGAACAATGGAAGTGGTTAGATTCTGGGGAAATGTTCAGGGTAGAACCAGCAAGATCAGCTGGTAGATTGGACTGGGATATGACTGGGAGGGACCAGAAGGTGACCAAAGGGAGGGACAGCCACGGAGCCTCAGAGAAGGGTATGGCTGATTCACCAGAGAAGCTCTCCATGGGGCACCTGGGCATTGAAAGATGAGTAGAGGAGCACAGGGCATGGGGAAGGTCAAGAGCAAAGCTTTCCAGACAGAAGAAAGAGTTCCTATTGTCCTGTTATCCACACAGTGGTCAACAACCAAGGCTACAGGGAATACTTGCTATTTCCTTCCCTCTTCCCACCACATCTGCATTTGGCTTTTCCTAATCCTCAAGAATTCCGAGAAGGCAATGGCACCCCACTCCAGTACTCTTGCCTGGAAAATTCCATGGGTGGAGAGGCCTGGTAGGCTGCAGTCCATGGGGTCGCCAAGATCAGAAACGACTGAGCGACTTCACTTTCACCTTTCATTTTTATGCTTTGGAGAAGGAAATGGCAACCCACTCCAATGTTCTTGCCTGGAGAACCCCAGGGACAGGGGAGTCTGGTGGGCTTCCATCTATGGGGTCTCACAGAGTTGGACACGACTGAAGAAACTTAGCAGCAGCAGCAGCAATCCTCAAGAATTAGACATTCAGTTGAACATCACCTCTTCAGAGAGGACATCCCTTGATCACTTTATCTTAATTCCACCCCCTGTTTTTCTTCCTCCTCCCATCAGCCTGCTCTCTCTCTCTCTCTCTCTTTTTTTTAATATCACATCTCACAATTTACTGGTACACACCCATTTCTTTACTGGAAAGTGTAGACTTCGGTATGGAGTTATGTGGGCAAAAGTCCAACTCCTGACCCCGCTAGAAATGTCATCTTAGAGCTGTCAGTGTGCCTCTCTGCAAATTAAGGTAATAACTTTGCCTACATCATCTGGTTGTGATGAGGAGCTAATGAGACAAGCCATAGACACACTTAGGGCAGCCCCTAGAACCATATGTGATTGTTCAACAAATGTTAGCCATTGTACTGTGCTTTGGAAAGTCTCTACTAGTAGACTTTAAGCTCCATGAGGGCAGGCACTCAATATTTGTTGAACGAATACATTCATGTACATTCATGTACAAAATTGCACTGACTCAAACTAGTTCCAAAAAATTGACTGTAGTTGATGTAAGGGAGCTGTCCTTTGCCTTTTCCCAACTGTACCTATTTAGATTTATGGTCTACTGCTTGAGCAGGCATCCTAATTCTCTTGGGAAAGTTGGGGCTCTTGCATTTGGTCATGAATCAACAATGTGCCATTTGACACTGGAGAGCATTTCCCTGAAGTCTTGAGTCTCTTACGTCTTATCTTATTTTGAGTGTCATTATCCGTGACACACTTTCATGGTAAAACAACAATATAAAAAGTTTTGCCAAGCTCATTGTGAAGAAATGGTCAGTGATTCACATCTGAGTTGTATCTTGATCAGATAAGCTTTCCTCCAGGAACAACAGTATGTATTTAGTCATTTGGATTCAAGACATTACAGTTGCAAAACAAAGGATCAGTTGGGAAAACTGCCTTATTTGACAGATGAAATGACAGAGGGGAAGCAATTTGCCCATCATGAGTTAGAATAGAACCATGACTCTCCCCAGGTTCAGAGACCCAGAGTGAAAAGGAACAAGATAATATGACCCAAAGGAATAAAGCTGCCTCTACTTCTCATTGCCAAGAAAGGGAATTAGATTTACCCATATCCATATTCAACAAGTATTGCATGAATACTGCTTTCCTCAAAATAATTTAAACTTATGGGTAAATTTGATGTCCCCTCTGATCACTACACTTAAACATTCTCCCCTCTAAGTTCCCCCAAAGGTATCTGCTGTCATCAGCCTGATGTGTCTCTTTCCAATAATTCCTCTGAATTATTACAAACAGGGAGATGAGTATCCATAAAAATAAGTTAACATTGTTCAGTGTGATGTTTTTGTGTAAATAGCAACATGCTCCCTGCATTATTCTACAAGTTGGCTTTTCCACAGCCAAGTCTGACACTGACTCCTTTCTGTGTGACTGCATGTAAATCTATCTCATTCTTTCTAACTGACATATTGTAGTCAATATGGTGTGTGCTCCGGCGTAACCATCCATTCCCCTAGTGGATTGCCTATCAGAATCTCCTGGAGAATCTAAAGGTCATTCTACATCCCTCCTATTGCAAGTTGTGTCACCGTAAAAATCCTCATACTGCCTCTTGGCACACACGTGGGAGGGCTCCTCTAGGAGGACCCTGTCGACAGCTGCCGGCCAGAGTGTGTGCGTGGTTTTAGCTGTCAAGTTGTTCTCAGGAGGAGCTGTCTGAATATGCCCTCCACCCGCAGTTTCCAGAAGCACTCCACAGTGTCACACTCATACTGGATGGGAACAAGTGCTGCCTTGCTTTATACATTCTCAGCTGCTGTGGAGCCACACGCTCCACTGTGATGCTCCTCCATTCTCCTTATATGTCCATTGCTAGTTAATATCCTTTGTCCGTTTTTCTATCAGGCTGTTTGAATTTTCTCCCAACCCTATTTAAAAAGCAATGAAAACACTCAGTCCTTGCTGAAATTTGAATGAATCATAGCTCAGATCTTAGCCTGCATGAGAGAATGATTTGAAATGTTGTTTTTAAAGGGTGGAGTGGAGAGGCTTGTTAGGGAAATGTGGATGACAGGCAGACCCAAAATGAAAGCGGTCCCGTGGAAACTGTGTCCAGGGAGTGGAGGGTGTGGAGGTTTTAAGTCAAGCCTGCAAATCCCTTTGCTGGTAACCAAATGCTCATGCTGAGGCCACACAGAACAGGAGCCCACCTGGCAGATGGAGGTCCTGGTCCACAAATGCAATGAAAAATACCTCCTTAATAATTTTATATTGATTACATATTGAAATGATAATGTGTGGGATATAGTAGGTAAAATTAACATTACCTCCTTCTTTTTAGTTATTTAATGCAGCTATGTGAAAATCTGAAATGTATATAGTGGTTCCCATTATACATCTGTCAGATGGCGCTGGTCTAGGATATGTGGACAATTAAGTTTCCAGTCCTAGCACTGCAATAAAAAATGCCACGTGTCCTCAGTGCCATGTGGGACATATATGCCATGCATGTCACTTTCCTATCCAGCCCTACCTGACTTCAGAGGGATGATACAGAGAGAAGTCAACCACACGCATTTCCTTAGCTGGAAACTCAAATATTTATCAGGGTGTCCCAGTCAGGTGCCTCACTCTGCCTCTCGTATGTCACAGAGCATGCCCACAGAGCGCTGAAATGTTATCTCATCCTAAGGCCATCAAAAATCAGTTTATATAGGAACTAGAGACAGGATCTTTTTACCCAAGACATGCCCGGTTCTCAGGACATTCGTTTATCAGACTTTACATGAAAGGAGCTGAAGGCGCCCCCTCTTTCACTGTCACAGCCTTTGTTATTCCTCATGCTGGATCTCACTGCTAAGTTTTCATCACTCATTTTTTGTGTTTATTTATCAAACACAAAATTGTTTTGGACTCCACCATTTTGTCAATTAAGATTCTTACAAGGAACAGGAAAAAAAAAAAAAAAAGCTCAAAATCCTTAAAGGAAAAAAAGAAGAGAAGGGATATTTATTGACTCTGGGATTATTTTTCCAGGGCTGAAATGTATCCTCACACAGTTCCAGAGGCAAGAAGTCCAAAACCAAGGTGGCAAAAAGCAAATTACTTCCTTGTCTCTTCCAGCTTCTGGTGGCTCCAGGCGTTCCTTGACTTGTGGGGGCATCCCTCCAATCTCTACCTTCATCTTAAATTGTCTTCTTCCTGGCCTGTGTCTCTGTATGTCCTTTTGTCTCTTATAAGAACTCTCAATGGATTTAGGATCCATCCTCATGCCATACGAGCTCATCTCCATATTTACCATATTTACCTCAATTACATCTGCAAAGACCCTCTATGTAAATCAGGTTCCAGTTGGACATACATTTTGGGGAGAGGTACTTATTCCACCCACCATAGTTACAGAGCGAGCAGCAGGCAGGACACCCCTTCTCTGTGTCCGTGTACTCAGCCAGCTCCCTTGCGGGCGTTCCTGTCCCTCACAGGCTCCACACGGTAGCTAGACAGGAACAGCAACCTCAGACTTACCTCCTCTCTGGTTCAAGTCCAACAGCAGAGAGAATTTTCTTGGAAGACAAAGAAAAAAATCACAGAGAGGGAGAGATCCATAAAAGCCCATGGGCGTGGGATTGGATGGGATGAAATGTGCTTATTGACTATACTCAGGCCTGAGCACAAGCTTGCCCTGGGAGCACCACTGTTCCCAGACAGGAGTGACTCCCGAAGGAAAGTGGGGGGTGGGAGGGGCCAGAGGAGGGGTGCTTGCTGAGGTAGCAAACCTGCAGCCTTTACCACCACCAGGTGAAATCACAAATCCTCTTGATCCCTTCTTTGTGGCTTTAATCCCACAAAGCATCTGGGCATCTGCTAAGTACCAGGCCCTCAGCAGGGGTTCAGTTCGTTCAGTTCAGTTCACTTGCTCAGTCATGTCTGACTCTTTTCGACCCCATGGGCTGCAGCACACCAGGCTTCCCTGTCCATCACCAACTCCTGGAGCTTACTAAAACTCGTGTCCATTGAGAGTCGGTGACGCCATCCAACCATCTCATCCTCTGTCATCCCCTTCTCCTTCCGCCTTCAATCTTTCCCAGCATCAGGGTCTTTTCCAATGAGTCAGTTCTTTGCATCAGGTGACCAAAGTTTTGGAGTTTCAGCTTCAGCATCAGTCCTTCCAATGAATATTCAGGACTGATTTCCTTTAGAATGGTCTGGTTGGATCTCCTTGCAGTCCAAGGGACTCTCAAGAGTCTTCTCCAACACCACAGTTCAAAGGCATCAATTCTTCGGCGCTCAGCCTTCTTTACAGTCCAACTCTCACATCCATACATGACTACTGTCAAGAGGCTCTTTAGTTCCTTGCTTTCTGCCATACGGATAGTGTCATCTGCATACCTGAGGTTATTGATATTTCTCCCAGCAGTCTTGATTCCAGCTTGTGCTTCATCCAGTCCAGCATTTCTCATGATGTACTCTGCATAGAAGTTAACTAAGCAGGGTGGCAATATACAGTCTTGATGTACTCCTTTCCTGATTTGGAACCAGTCTGTTCCATGTCCAGTTCTAACTCTTGCTTCTTGACCTGCACACAGATTTCTCAGAAGGCAGGTATAGTGGTCTGGTATTCCCATCTCTTTAAGAATTTCCCACAGTTTGTTGTGATCCACACTGTCAAAGGCTTTGATGTAGTCAATAAAACAGAAATAGATATTTTTCTGGAACTCTCTTGCTTTTTTGATGATCCAATGACAGGGGTTAGAAACATGAAAACCAGTGCGACAAGGGGTGCTGCCCCCGAGGAGTCCCTCAGTGCGGTCTTGTCACCAGTGTCTGTGTGATGTCACTAGTGCAACAGTAAAAGAAAGTAGGAGGCCATATGGGAACCAAGAGGAAGGAAAGAAAACTCTTCCTGGGGTGAAGGTCACGAAGGCAGAGGGAGTCAAGAAGCATCCCGATTGCAGTGGTGGGCCCAGGCAGCCAGGAGTAGGGGGGCAGGGTTATAGGCAAGGCTGTGTTGTGATGGCTCTGGTGCTTTGGAAAGACCCCCTCTGGAGGAGTCTACAGGGAGGGACTGGAGGCAGGGACATCAGTGAAGAGGTAGTTAGAGAGGAACACAGTAAGGCTTTACTTGAGACAGTATGCTGCTGCTGCTGCGAAGTCGCTTCAGTCGACTCTGTGCGACTGCAGCCCACCAGGCTCCTCTGTCCCTGGGATTCTCCAGGCAACAATACTGGAGTGGTTTGCCATTTCCTTCTCCAATGTATGCAGGCATGCTAAGTGGCTTCAGTCGTGTCCGACTCTGTGCGACCCCATGGACAGCAGCCCACCAGGCTTCTCTGTCCATGGAATTGTCTAGGCAAGAATACTGAAGTGGGTTGCCATTGCCTTCTCCTGAGACAGAATAGTAAATGCAATTAAGATAGATAAGGGTTGAGGATCTTGTTGCAGAAGACAACTCAGGGCTTTGTGATTGGTTAGATGTAGGAGTGGAGAGAGGGACAGGAAGGAATGAAGGGTGGGGACAGGCTTCAGGTCAAGACACTTGGGGAACAGGGCAGGGCTGAGTGGCTTTAGGGTGATGATGGAAAGTTACTTTTGAACAGACAGAGTTCAAGATGCCTGGGGAGCATCCTGGTAGGGGTTTTCCAGCAGGTGGAATCGCTGGAAAATTGTCTACAGATGCAAGAATTGAGGACGTCTAGGTGTTAGCAGGGCTTCCCTGGTGGTCCACCAGTAAAGAATCTGCCTGCAATGCAGAAGACCTGGGTTTGATCTCTGGGTCAGGACGATCCCCTGGAGGAGGAAATGGCTACCCATTCCAGTATTCTTTCCTGGAGAATCCTATGGACAAGGAGCCGGGCGGGCTCCATAGGGTTGCACAGAGTTGGACACCCCTGAAGCAACTAAGCAGCAGCAGCAGGTGTTAGCTAGAGGCAGAGTGTGAAAGAAGGGCAAAGGTGGGAATCAGACAAGGCAAGCCCTGTGGGATGCCAGGACCTTAGAGCCAGATGGAGTGAACAGAAATGGCCAAAGCAGAGACCCCGTGGGGGGTGCAGTCTGTCGCGTGGCTGAGCTGCTTGGGAAGAGGCCTGGGAGAATCACCGTGGGTATTTCCCTTACTCATCCCACACAGCGGGCCTCACAGAGAACAGACCCAGAACTCAAAGCTTTGCTTCTCCTCTTCCTCTTCCCAGCTTACTCTCTCTTACCTGTGGCCACCTCCTTTCAATCAGATAAAGAAAGCAGGGAAGCCAACACAGCTCCTCAGGTGACAGGAGACAAGGCACCCAGCGTGGGACTGCTCGACATTGAGCCGATTAAAGGCCAAGGATGAGAGAGCGCCTGGGATCTTGGCCCGGAGGGCTGCTTGGAAGCATACAGATTTGGCTGCCCTGGGCCGTGATCCATGTGGGCAGTCGCAGGTGGGTCCTTGGCTCTGCGTGACTGATGTGGTCCCATGTCCACCGGCCCACAGTCACAGAGACTCCTCTGTGTTTCTTTAGCCAGCCAGCCAAGGCCCTGCCAGGCTTCCACCGATGCTGCCAAGGGTCTGTGAGAGGGAGAGACACACTGCTCCCCTCCATCCCCAGGCCCTTCTCCTGAGGGGCCCTGGCCAGCTCCCCATAGCTCAGTGGGCCCCTTGCAGCTCTGGCCCCTCCTAACATCCCCTCTGGGTGCTAAGGCAAAGCTGGACTCCAGCCCACAGAGGGCCACCACACATCCCACTCACCTTAACTGGTATTTGGACCCAAATATACTTTGTTTCTGATTTTTTTGAGAAGTTTTCTTCAAATACAAAATATGGGAAAATATAAAGAGTAAGATGAGGAAACTTGTTCATTCATTTAAAACCCCCTCCCAGGTGGATGAATCTGGAGCCTATTATACAGAGTGAAGTAAGCCAGAAAGAAAAACACCAATACAGTATACTAACACATATATATGGAATTTAGAAAGATGGTAACGATACCCTGTATGCTGCTGCTGCTTGCTTGACCACTGGAAAAACCATAGCCTTGACTAGATGGACCTTTGTTGGCAAAGTAATGTCTCTGCTTTTCAATATGTTATCTAGGTTGGTCATAACTTTCCTTCCAAGGAGTAAGCATCTTTTAATTTCATGGCTGCAGAGGCAGGCTGTCCTAAGATGGTGGAGGAATAGGACGGGGAGACCACTTTCTCCTCCACAAATTCATCAAAAGAACATTTAAACGCTGAGTAAATTCCACAAAACAACTTCTGAATGCTGGCAGAGGACATCAGGTGCCCAGAAAAGCAGCCCATTGTCTTTGAAAGGAGATGTTTTATCAACGGTGCTGTATAGAAGGAGAAGTTTTGAGACTACCATAAAAAATAAGACTGAAAACCAGAAGCAGGAGGCTTAAGTCCAAATCCTGAGAACACCAGAGAGCTCCTGACTCCAGGGAACATTAAATGACAGGAGTTCATCAAACACCTCTATACCTACACTGAAACCAAGCACCATGCAAGGGCCAACAAGTTCCAGAGCAAGACATACCACGCAAATTCTCCAGCAACACGGGAACACAGCCCTGAGCTCCAATAAACAGGCTGCCCAAAGTTACTCTAAAACCATAGACATCTCATAACTCATTACTGGACACTTCATTGCACTCCAGAGAGAAGAAATCCAGCTCCACCCACCAGAACACTGACACAAGCTTCCCTAACCAAGAAAGCTTGACAAGCCCCCTGCACAACCCCACCCACAGCAAAGAAACTCCACAATAAAGAGAACTCCACAAACTGCCAGAATACAGAAAGGACACCCCAAACGCAGCAATATAAACAAGATGAAGAGACAGAGGAATACCCATCAGGTAAAGGAGCAGGATAAATGCCCACCAAACCAAACAAAAGAGGAAGAGATAGGGAATCTACCTGATGAAGAATTCCGAATAATGATAGTGAAAATGATCCAAAATCTTGAAATCAAAATGGAATCACAGATAAATAGCCTGGAGACAAGGTTGAGAAGATGCAAGAAAGGTTTAACAAGGACCTAGAAGAAATAAAAAAAGAGTCAATATATAATGAATAATGCAATAAATGAGGTCAAAAACACTCGGGAGGCAATAAATAGTAGATTAACAGAGGCAGAAGATAGGATTAGTGAATTAGAAGATAGAGTGGCAGAAATAGATGAATCAGAGAGGAAAAAAGAAAAATGAATTAAAAGAAATGAGGACAATCTCAGAGACCTCATTAGAATGAGATCCCCAACATTTGAATCATAGGAGTCCCAGAAGAAGAAGACAAAAAGAAAGACCATGAGAAAATACTTGAGGAGATAATAGTTGAAAACTTCCCTAAAATGGGGAAGGAAATAATCACCCAAGTCCAAGAAACCCAGAGAGTCCCAAACAGGATAAACCCAAGATGAAACACCCCAAGATACATATTAATCAAATTAACAAAGATCAAACACAAAGAACAAATATTAAAAGCAGCAAGGGAAAAACAACAAATAACACACAAGGGGATTCTCATAAGGATAACAGCTGATCTTTCAGTAGAAACTCTTCAAGCCAGGAGGGAATGGCTAGACATACTTAAAGTGATGAAAGAAAATAACCTACAGCCCATATTACTCTACCCAGCAAGGATCTCATTCAAATATGAAGAAGAAATTAAAAGCTTTAGAGACAAGCAAAAGCTGAGAGAATTCAGCACCACCAAACCAGCTCTCCAACAAATGCTAAAGGATCTTCTCTAGACAGGAAACACAAAAAGGGTATATAAACTCCAACCCAAAACAATAAAGTAAATGGCAATTGGATCATACTTACCAATAATTACCTTAAACGTAAATGGGTTGAATGCCCCAACCAAAAGACAAAGACTGGATGAATGGATACAAAAACAAGACCCCTATATATGTTGCCTAGAAGAGACCCACCTCAAAACAGGGGACACATACAGACTGAAAGTGAAGGGCTGGAAAAAAATATTCCATGCAAATAGAGACCAAAAGAAAGCAGGAGTAGCAATGTCATATCAGATAAAATAGACTTTAAAACAAAGGCTATGAAAAGAGACAAAGAAGGACACTATATAATGATCAAAGGATCAATCCAAGAAGAAGGTATAACAATTATAAATGTATATGCACCCAACATAGGAGCACCACAATATGTAAGACAAATGCTAACAAGTATGAAAGGGGAAATTAACAATAACACAATAATAGTGGGAAACTTTAACACCCCACTCATACCTATGGATAGATCAACTAAACAGAAAATTAACAAGGAAACTCAATCTTTAAATGATACAATAGACCAGTTAGACCTAACTGATATCTATAGGACATTTCACCCCAAAACAATGAATTTCACCTTTTTCTCAAGTACACACGGAACGTTCTCCAGGATAGATCACGTCCTGGGCCATAAATCTAGCCTTGGTAAATTCAAAAACATTGAAATCATTCCAAGCATCTTTTCTGATCACAATGCAGTAAGATTAGATCTCAATTACAGGAGAAAAACTATTAAAAATTCCAACATGTGGAGGCTGAACAACATGCTGCTGAATAACTAACAAATCACAGAAGAAATTTAAAAAAAAGAGAGATCAAAATATGTATAGAAACGAATGAAAATGAAAACACAACAACCCAAAACCTGTGGGACACTGTAAAAGCAGTGCTAAGGGGAAAGTTCATAGCAATACAGGCATACCTCAGGAAACAAGAAAAAAGTCAAATAAATAACCTAACTCTACACCTAAAGCAACTAGCAAAGGAAGAAATGAAGAACCCCTGGGTTAGTAGAAGGAAAGAGCCTTGACGTACTCCTTTTCCTATTTGGAACCAGTCTGTTGTTCCATGTCCAGTTCTAACTGTTGCTTCCTGGCCTGCATACAGATTTCTCAAGAGGCAGGTCAGGTGGTCTGGTATTCCCATCTCTTTCAGAATTTTCCACAGTTGATTGTGATCCACACAGTGAAAGGCTTTGGCATAGTCAATAAAGCAGAAATAGATGTTTTTCTGGAACTCTCTTGCTTTTTCCATGATCCAGCGGATGTTGGCAATTTGATCTCTGGTTCCTCTGCCTTTTCTAAAACCAGCTTGAACATCAGAAAGTTCACGATTTATGTATTGCTGAAGCCGGCTAGGAAAATTTTGAGCATTACTTTTACTAGCATGTGAAATGAGCACAATTGTGTGGTAGTTTGAGCATTCTTTGGCATTGCCTTTCTTTGGGATTGGAATGAAAACTGACCTTTTCCAGTCCTGTGGCCACTGCTGAGTTTTCCAAATTTGCTGGCATATTGAGAGCTGGGTGTACCTTCTTCAGATGAAATCCCAGCTGAAAGTCTAATAAGAAAAGATATTGAAAGGAAGCATCTTGGGTCAAACAGGAAGCAGTTAGGAACTCCACCTGCCATGAGTCCTAACCCTCAGCAGTGGGTGTTAAACACGTGAATGAAACCTCCAGTGCATCATAAAACACAGCCTCAAAGCCACAGACTACAGAGATTAGGACTTGACATATTTGGTGAGCTCAGAATAAGAACAGAACAAAAATGCTTTCTACTTGCACAACAAAATGTGAAAAGCAGTGTATAAAATTGTCAGAGTTTATCCGATGCCTTTGACTTACGTTTTGTAATCCATTGTCACATAATTCCTCGACTTTGTTCAAGATCTGATATTTATCTTACTAATATTCAAAATTCAAAGAAAATTGAAGTCAACATCTCTTTTACACATTGAATGCATCAAATCACTATGATCTACATATAATTTCATTCTTTCCAAATTAAAATTAAAACTTGATTGATTGACTAATATATAGATGGTAGTCCCTATAAAGTCTCTATAATCTCTCACTTAGGATAAATGTCCAAGAATAAAAATGAGAAAGGTGAAAAGAAGGATTTTATGAAGGAAAACTGAGACCGCAGGGGAAATATATATGAAGAAAATAGTGTTTTAAAAATATTTTCTTGATTTATATTCACATAATAAGACAATGGCATTTTTGACTCTTAAAGCAGGTTGACATATTTAAAAGTGGTTTCAGTGATTTGGATATGTCTGAAGACTTTATTTTCCCCTCTAATTTGAATTATTTATAATCCCATAATTAATTACAGAGAGAAAAACTGAATTACTAATAAATGCCAGAAAACCAATTTAGATTGACATTCATCTCCATTGTCAGCTCTTATATGAAAGCAGCAGATTTTCCAAGGCTTAGTATTTGCTATAATAAGATCACAAAACAACTCTACATATTAGAAAGGGTAGAAGAAATGACTGGAAGATAAATATAATGTACATACATTATTTATTTCATCTAGCTTTAGATTAATAAAGAATTTTCCTTTAAGATTTCTACTTCTCAAAATGAACTTTTTAAAGCAAGGGAAATGAACCGCCTTCTACTCCCCCAAACAGTTATTGTCCAACTCTATGGACCTCTGTTAATCTTATCTAACTTGGATGGATTGCAGTGGTAACCTGTGCAATGCTAAAACAAACCTCTGAAAGTCTCATTAGAATGGCTGAAATATGGTGGATGTTGGTAGCTAAATAAAGTTTATAAAGAAGTTTGATTTACTCTAAGGCTTAGAAAAGTAGAATAAATATGATTTCAAATATTGTGAAATAAATCAAATAGCTTTTGTTCAAAGCAATCGGGAGGCACAGGCTAGTAAATTGACCAATGCCATCATTCTTTTAGAATAAATTTCTACACCCAAGTCATTTCTTTTCACATATGCAATAGCTTCAGATTTTCTTGGAGGAAAATAAACTGTGTTTCACCAATGAACTTTAAAATGTTAAACTAAATGCAGACTTGCTCTTTCCCGACTCGTAAATAACTCCTGGTGCTGGCTGGGAAGTTTCCACACACAAGAAGCAGACCCCCAGAGGCAGGCGCTTGTTGTTCAGTCTCAGCCACGTCCGACTCTTTGCAACCCGTGGACTGCAGCATGCCAGGTTACCCTGTCCTTCACCATCTCCCAGAGTTTGCTCAAACTCATATTCATTGAGTTGATAATGCCATCCAACCGTCTCATCCTCTGTTGTCCTCTTCTCCTCCTGCCCTCAATCTTTCCCAGCATCAAGGTCTTTTCCAATGAGTTGGCTCTTATCAGGTAGCCAAAGCATTGGAGTTTCAACTTCAGCATTAGTCCTTCCAATAATATTCAGGATTGATTTCCTTTGGAATTGACTGGTTTAATCTCCTTGCAGCCCAAGAGACTTTCAAAAGTCTTCTCCAGCACCACAGTTCAAAAGCAGCAATTCTTCAGCCTTCAGCCTTCTTTATGGTCCAACACTCACATCCATACTGACTACTGGAAAAACCATAGCTTTGACTATATGGACCTTTGGTGGCAAACTGATGTCTCTGGTTTTTATTATGCTCTCTAGGTTGATCATAGCTTTTCTTCCAGGGAGCAAATGTCTTTTAATTTCATGGCTGCAGTCACCATCCACTGTGACTGGCCACTGCACTATTTTCCTCTTAAGGAATTTCCTGCACCTATCAAATCAGTGCTTGTCTGGCCTGTGTTCCTGCTTTTTATAATCTGTATTTATGTAAGAGAATATCTTACTAGATGATTAACTTACACATCTTTATATGGAGTAGTCTGGGCACAAAATTGAAAAAGAACTGAATTTTACCACCTCCTGGTTGTGTGGCGTGTAAACTGCTTCTTAATCTTTCAGAGCCTCTGTTTCTTTCCCTTGTAGAGTGGCACATAGTTAGAACTCAGTTATTCCTACAAAGCATGACGTTAGTTGGTTCATTGCTTCTCTAAGGCACCTGGCCCTGTTTATCAAAATTTGCCAAGCTCTGAGATCTCAGAATCACCACATGAAGGGAAGCCAGCATGCACTGATGATTAGTAAGTGAATTAAACTTGAATTAAACTGGAAAAGTCACACTTTCAAGCGCAGAAAGCATCTGAAGTGTCTACTTCAAGGTTTTTTACCTAAGAAAGCAGAGGAAATTATACACACAAATATAATCTCCAGGTCTGGAGTCATGAATTTGGGTCTAAATAACCACACGTTACCACAGGATGGCAAGGATATATGTCTCAGAGTTTGTGAGCACAACAGATTCTTGCAGCTTATAACAGAAGTCCAGAAGATGTTAAGCTTGTGGACATCCTTTTCACACCACACACGGTAACCTTTTCACAAACACTTGACATTCAAAATACACACAGATCTGTGTTTCACACAGTTCTATGGTTCACTTACCAGAGCCTTTGCCTGCCTTCTGGTTGTGCTTAAATTTGCAAGACAAATATAGAGACATTTGGAATGACTTCTATTATTTAATGAATTTTAGAGCTGACTTTGGTAGAACATTAGAATATGGTTTTGGCCAGGCACTTTAGAAATTTACATTGACCAGTAATCTGATGCAAAGTCATTCTTTTTATTTCAGATATTTGGAGAAACCACTCTTTCAAAAATTATCAGGCTAAATTTAGTAACTCTGTATTTGCATCAGCTCAAAATTGGATTTTATGCTACCTTTTGTTAGATTGCGAGTTGAAATTGTATAACTGAAATTATTTTACAAGATTATGTTAACTCAGAGTCAAGAGAGAATATATTTTTGAAGTATGATTCAAGGCTAGTATTAAATTGTATCCTTACCTATTTTAGCTACTTTGTTAACTATAATAAACAGCCAGTGAATTTTATGCTCTTGCCCTTTTCTTCTAGTCAGATAATTTATGATTTTTTAAAGAGCTTCATTTTAGAATAATATTATTTTTCATTTAATATGCTAGGAAAAAGTATGCCTCTTTTGTTCAAAAATGTTTTAAAAAATCATCTATATATTTGCCTTATCCTCTTTGTTACATTTCTCCTCATAGATTTATTTACCTGGAAATCACAGACACATTGTAGCATGCAGGATGTCAACTTATTCAGAGAGATACAGTATAAAACTTGCTGAAAACCCTTATTTTCATTCTTCTCCAAGATTTATAAAACTCTTAATTTGAATCTAGCTAAAAGCTC
Source organism: Aepyceros melampus (assembly GCA_006408695.1). Lineage (NCBI taxonomy): Eukaryota > Metazoa > Chordata > Mammalia > Artiodactyla > Bovidae > Aepyceros > Aepyceros melampus. The sequence continues at coordinate 118,331 of SJXQ01000294.1, read as the reverse complement.
AACTGACAGTGTGCTTGTTGAGAGAATAAGAAAAAGTTCTCAAACAGGTTAAATAACTAGTCTTTTCTTGTACTCTTTAAAATGTATTGATTTTTTTAATAGTTGCATTAAAATAGCTAAACATCAGTATAGAGGACTGGAAGGCAAAAGTAGGAAATCAAGAAACACCTGGAGTAACAGGCAAATTTGATCTTGGGTACAGAATGAAGGAGGGCAAAGGCTAATAGAGTTTTGCCAAGAGAACACACTGGTCATAGCAAACACCCTCTTCCAACAACACAAAAGAAGACTCTACACATGGACATCAACAGATGGTCAACACCGAAATCAGATTGATTATATTCTTTGCAGCCAAAGATAATGAAGCTCTATACAGTCAGCAAAAATGAGACCAGAAGCTGAGTGTGGCTCAGAGCATGAACTCCTTATTGACAAATTCAGACTTAAATTGAAGAAAGCAGGGAAAACCACTAGACCATTCAGGTATGACCTAAATCAAATCCCTTATGATTATACAGTGGAAGTGAGAAATAGATTTAAGGGACTAGATCTGATAGACAGAGTGCCTGATGAACTATGGATGAAGGTTTGTGACACTGTACAAGAGACAGGGATCAAGACCATCTCCAAGAAAAAGAAACACAAAGAAGCAAAATGGCTGTCTGGGGAGGCCTTACAAATAGCTGTGAAAAGAAGAGAAATGAAAAGCAAAGGAGAAAATGAAAGGTATACCCATTTGAATGCAGAGTTCCAAAGAGTAGCAAGGAGAGATAAGAGAGCCTTCCTCAGTGATCAATACAAAGAAATAAAGGAAAACAATCGAATGGGAAAGACTAGAGATCTCTTCAAGAAAATTAGAGATACCAAGGGAACATTTCATGCAAAGATGGGCTCAGTAAAGGACAAAATTGGTATGGACCTAACAGAAGCAGAAGATATTAAGAAGAGATGTCAAGAACACACAGAAGAACTGTGCAAAAAAGATCTTTATGACCCAGATAATCACGATGGTGTGATCACTCACCTAGAGCCAGACATCCTGGAATGTGAAGTCAAGTGTGCCTTAGGAAGCATCACTATGAACAAAGCTAGTGGAGGTGATGGAATTCCAGTGGAGCTATTTCAAATCCTAAAAGATAATGCTGTGAAAGTGCTGCACTCAATATGCCAGCAAATTTGGAGAACTCAGCAGTGGCCACAGGACTGGAAAAGGTCAGTTTCATTCCAATCCCAAAGAAAGGCAATGCCAAAGAATGCTCAAACTACCCCACAATTGCACTCATCTCACATGCTAGTAAAGTAATGCTCAAAATTCTCCAAGCCAGACTTCAGCAATACATGAACCATGAACTGCCAGATATTCAAACTGGTTTTAGAAAAGGCAGAGGAACCAGAGATCAAATTGCCAAATCCATCGAAAAAGCAAGAGAGTTCTAAGAAAAACATCTATTTCTGCCTAATTGACTATGCCAAAGCCTTTGACTGTGTGGATCACAATAAACTGTGGGAAATTCTGAAAGAGGTAGGAATACCAGACCACCTAACCTGCCTCTTGAGGAAGCTGTATGCAGGTCAAGAAGCAACAGTTAGAACTGGACATGGAACAACAGAATGGTTCCAAATCCAGAAAGGAAACCTGAAGGCTGTATATTGTCACCTTGTTTATTTAACTTATATGCAAAATACATCATGAAAAATGCCGGGCTGAAGGAAGCACAAACTGGAATCAAGATTGCTGGGAGAAATATCAGTAATCTAAGATATGCAGATGACACCACTTTCATGGCAGAAAGTGAAGAATAACTAAAGAGCCTCTTGATGAAAGTGAAAGAGGAGAGTGAAAAAGTTGACTTAAAACTCAACATTCAGAAAACTAAGATCATGGCATCTGGTCCCATCAATGGGAAATAGATGGGGAAACAGTGGCTAACTTTATTTTGGGGGGCTCCAAAATCACTGCAGATGGTGACTGCAGCCATGAAATTAAAAGATGCTTACTCCTTGGAAGGAAAGTTATGACCAACCTAGACAGCAGATTAAAAAACAGAGACATTATTTTGCCAACAAAGGTCCGTCTAGTCAAGGCTATGGTTTTTCCAGTGGTCATGTATGGATGTGAGAGTTGTACTATAAAGAAAGCTGAGCACCGAAGAATTGATGCTTTTGAACTCTGGTGTTGGAGAAGATTCTTGAGAGTCCCTTGGACTGCAAGGAGATCCAACTAGTCCACCCTAAAGGGATCCTGGGTGTTCATTGGAAGGATGGATGTTGAAGTTGAAACTCCAATACTTTGGCCACCTGATGCGAAGAACTGACTCATTGGAAAAGACCCTGATGCTGGGAAATATTGAGGGCAGGAGGAGAAGGGGACGACAGAGGATGAGATGGCTGGATGGCATCACGGACTCAATGGACATGAGTCTGAGCAGACTCTGGGAGTTGGTGATGGACAGGGAGGCCTGGTGTGCTGCAATCCATGGGGTCGCAAAGAGTCAGACATGACTGAGCAACTGAACTGAACAGAAGGACTTCCTCCTATCACCAGGTCTCGATAATAAATTTATTTTAAAAGCAAGGTCATTTTAGGAAAAGCAGAGAAAACACAGAGATGTTATTTTAGATCACCAATCTGGCAGATCCAGTCTCCTTTCCAGGGCTGTGTTTTACACGGAGTATTCTTTTATACTCATCTACTACCTACTGGTGGACCTTGACCTGTTCCCGAGGGTAAGTGAGGGTTGCAAAAATCTTGTCACTAAAGTGTGATTTAATCTGAAAGGCAGAGAGGGACTAGCTGTAAAACAGGATAAGATGTTAGAAAGGAAAGAGTTTTTGTTTATTTGCAGCCTCCTGGGTACGAATGCGAAAGAGAATAAACAGTTCAACATGGAATGTCAAAATCTGCTGAGTGTCTTCTGGAGCCAGGTTTGCTCATTCAACAACGAAATGACTACATGTATTCCTTTACTCTCACTTCTCTCATCTTAAGGATATGATAAATATGCGTTTCTCCCTTTTCAAATCTATCTTTTTGAAACAGAATACAGAAAACCAAGGCTGCACTCCCCTCATCCCTTGGTAATTGCCGTGAACCTATTGCCTTAAGCACGCCTGAGATTCAAACATCGATTTTGGGGACACTGTACTCAAAATAGGAACACAATGATTGGCATCCTGGTTTCTTCCCCTCTGTGCCCTGGATCTCCTAAATGGAGCTCTGCGGGTGTCTGTGCTCCTTGGATACAGAAAATAAAACAAGAGATGAATGAATTAGAAGCTTTGCAGCCACAAATAATATGAACCCACTGCTATGAGGCAGGGGAGCCATCAAGTCACAGAGCCTCAGTCTCTGCTCGAATTTTCTGTGGTGTGAAGACACCACCCCACGCCCAGCCATCACCAGCACCACAGTGACCCCACCTATCTGATTCTGCTTCAAAACTTTATTTTTAGATCCTCTACAGCTTGACTTAAGAAAAGGATGGAGCAGGACAGGTGGTCCTGCCTGGGTTGTGGGAAGAACAGACAGAACCAGACGGGTAGGGCTGTGACTGGCTTTAGAAGTTGTTCTTATTCAGGCTTCCATGCCCTTTATGTTTCCTCACACAGAGCTTTAAATTGCTTTCCTCAGCTTCCCAGCAACACGCATCCACCCCACATCACCTTCTAAATTACAGGAGCTGCCAATGGTTTGACCAAGACTGAGCAACAGTACTCAGATCCCAGCTAATGACAAACACTTTTACAAAACAGTGTGGTCAGTGAGGCATAACTGAGGATGTTTCCTAAGGCTTTCCAACCTCTGTTCTGGAAGCTTCCTCATGTGTCATGGTGCCCTTCTTCCCGGTGCTCTTATTCGCTTTCCATGGGCACCCCCTCTCTGCCAGCTACACCTTATTTTCTGGAGCAGACCTGCATGTTTCAGATCGTGTCTGAGTCAAGTGGATAAAAGCCATGACTCATGAGTGTGTATCTTAATTCCCTGGGTGGTACCAAAAAGCAACACCAAACTCTTATATCCTAAATCCAGTGGAGGCATTCATGATTTCCTTGCTTGTTCTCTATGATGTGTAGGTTGATGTTTCAGCACTAATCATGAGATATGAGGGATTTTTGGACTAGAGACTCTAATGGTTCTTTAAATCATACCCTGTGATGAGAATGGCGATAATGAAAGTAGTTGCCTTGAATAAGCACCCACTGTGTGCCAGGTGCCTCGTATCTTTACCATGACTCATCCTCATGACTGTGTCCCCACAAGTAGGGGCGTAGTTCCCATTTCTCGGTGAGGGATTTGAGTTTTCGCAGCAGCAATGTTTTTCCTATTCATCTTGCAGCTTCAGATGGAGAGCTATGTTTTGACCCCATGTCTGACTCCAAACTCATTTTATTCCTACAACACCGATTCCTGGATAGAGATGGTAACTTTGAGCAGTTACCACTGTTTTATTTTCCTGCATCAAAAAGTGTTTTGTTTGTTTTTTTTTTTTTAATTAGGGCTGACTTGCACCACTCATGAAGTGAAGTGAAGTTGCTCAGTCGTGTCTGACTCTTTTCAATGCCATGGTCTGTAGCCCACCAGGTTCCTCCTTCCATGGGATTTTGCAGGCAATAGTACTGGAGTGGGGTGCCATTCCCGACCCAGGGATCGAACCCAGGTCTCCTGCATTGTAGACAGATGCTTTACCATCTGAGCCACCAGGGAAGGAAAGAGAAAGATGGAGGAGAATATTTTGCCATCAGATACCAGACTATACACTGAACTCTATAGTATTTAAGCATGTAGGACCAAGAAGACAAATCAATTACTAAACAGAATACAAATTATAGACAATGATCCATGCATAAAAGAATTTGATATATTAAGAGGAAATGTAAATAATTAATGGGAAAGGGAAAATAAATATTATAAGCACTAGATTTCAATATCTGGAAAAATAAAATGGATTCTCCCTCCTCAAAAAAATTCAGACTATAAATCTCAATGTTAAAAAAAATGGAAATGCAAATATATTAAGAGAAAAAACTTTAAAAATATTAAAGGAAATCTAAATAATGTCTCTATGACATCTGGGTAGGAAAGAGGAAAATAATAAAGAAAATATTGATTAACTGGACCTCATCAAAATTTTATAATATTAAGATAAAAAACCACCATCAGTTCAGTTCAGTCACTCAGTCATGTCCAACTCTTTGTGACCCCATGGGCTGTAGCATGCCAGGCTCCCCTGTCCGTCGCCAGCTCCTGGAGCTTGCTCAAACTCATGGCCATCAAGTCGGTGATGCCATCCAACCATCTCATCTTCGTCGTCCCCTTCTCCTCCTGCCTTCAATCTTCACCAGCATCTGGGTCTTTTCCAATGAGTCAGTTCTTCGCATCAGGTGGCCAAAGTATTGGAGTTTCAGCTTCAGTATCAGTCCTTCCAATGAGTATTCAGGACTGATTTCCTTTAGGATGGACTGATTTGATCTCCTTGCAGTCCAAGGGACTCTCAAGAGTTTTCTCCAACACCACAGTTCAAAAGCATCAATTCTTCGGTGCTCAGCTTTCTTTATAGTCCAACTCTCACATCCATACATGATTACTGGATAAACCATAGCTTTAACTAGATGGACCTTTGTTGGCAAAGTAATGTCTCTGCTTTTTAATATGCTGTCTAGTTTGGTCATAACTTTCCTTCCAAGGACTAAGCGTCTTTTAATTTCATGGCTGCAGTCACCATCTGCAGTGATTTTGGAGTACCCCAAACTAAAGCCTGTCACTGTTTCCATTGTCTCCCCATCTATTTCCCATGAAGTGATGGGACCAGATGCCATGATCTTCATTTTTTTAATGTTGAGTCTTAAGCCAGCTTTTTCACTCTCCTCTTTCACTTTCGTCAAGAGGCACTTAAGTTGTTCTTCACTTTCTGCCATAAGCATGGTGTCATCTGTGACCTGAGGTTATTGATATTTCTCCCGGCAATCTTGACTCCAGCTTGTGCTTCATCCAGCCCAGCATTTCTCATGATGTACTCTGCATATAAGTTAAATAAGCAGGGTGACAGTATACAGCCTTGATGTACTCGTTTCCCAGTTTGGAACCAGTCTATTGTTCCATATCCATTTCCAACTATTGCTTCTTGATCTGCATACAGGTTTCTCAGGAGGTGGGTCAGCTGGTCTGGTATTCCCATCTCTTTCAAAATTTTCCACAGTTTGTATCTACACAGTCCAAGGCTTTAGCATAATCAGTAAAGCAGAAGTGGATGTTCTTATGGAATTCTTTTGCTTTTTCTATGATCCAAAGGATGTTGGCAATTTGATCTCTGGTTCCTCTGCCTTTTCTAATCCAGCTTGAACATCTGGAAGTTCACAGTTAATGTACTGTTGAAGGCTGGCTTGGAGAATTGTGAACATTACTTCGCTAGTGTGTGAAATTTGTGCAATTGCACAGTAGTTTGAACATTCTTTGGCATTGCCTTTCTTTGGGATTGGAATGAAAACTGACCTTTTCTATTCCTATGGCCACTGCTGAGTTTTCCAAATTTGCTGACATATTAAGTGCAGCACTTTCACAGCATCATCTTTTAGGATTTGAAATAGCTCAACTGGAATTCCATCCCCTCCACTGGCTTTGTTTGTAGTGATGCTTTCTAAGGCCCGCTTGGCTTCACCTTCCAGGATGTCTGGCTCTAGATGCGTGATCACACCATCATGGTTATCTTGGTCATGAAGATCTTTTTTGTATAGTTCTTTGTATTCTTGCCACCTCTTCTTAATATCTCCTGCTTCTGTTAGGTCCATACCATTTCTGTCCTTTATTGAGCCCATCTTTGCATGAAATGTTCCCTTGGTATGTCTAATTTTCTTGAAGAGATCTCTAGTCTTTCTAAACAGATCTTCTAACTTCATTTGTGAGTAGTTTTAAGTGGTAAGAGGTAATGTAGAGGGGTTTTTTGGTTTTTTGTTTGTTAGGGTTTTTTTAAGTGACTCCTCTTAAATTTTGTACAGTTTGCAAAGTACACATTTCCAAAACCAGGTCTCATGTGAGTCAAGTCAGATTCCAGGACTGTGCTCACTTTTCTCCAAGCACAGCTAGCCTGGGGCCATTGTGTTTCTCCATGGGCTTCCGTGGTGGCTCATTCTATTGTTTCCCTTTATTTCTTTGCATTGATCACTGAGGAAGGCTTTCTTGTTTTGTTCAAAATTATTTCAAAATTATTTTGTTTTAAATAACATTTTTATTTAATAGCCACCATATTTATACCCTTATCATCTGTTTTGTGTTAAATGTCTTAGTGTGTTTAGTGTTCTTTCAGACTCTGTGAGAATAATTGCTAGGACATGAGATACTTGGTTTGGTCTTCCATGTGGCACTAGTGGTAAAGAACCCACCGGCCAGCGCAGGAGACATGAGTCACAGGTCCAGTCCCTGTGTCAAGAGGATCCCTGGAGAAAGGCATGGCAACCGACTCCAGCATTCTTGCCTAGAGAATCCCATGGACAAAGGAGCCTGGCATGCTACGGTCCATAGGGTTGCAGAGTCAGACACAGCTGAAATGACTTAGCATGCACACCTGCACATGTAAAATACTTGATTTATGTACACTGTATTTACATGAAAATAACCACCATGCTAGAGAAGCACTCATTCTGGGCCATAGAGGTGAGCACAAACATTTTAGATGGAGATTTCTAATAGAACAGATCCAGAGAATGGAAATTTTAAAACAGATCTTCTAACTTCATTTGTGAATAGTTTTATCTGGTCAGAAGTAATGTAGAGGGGTTTTTTTGTTTGTTAGGGTTTTTTTAGTGACTCCTCTTAAATTTTGTACAATTTCCAAAGTACACATTCCCGAAACCAGGTCTCATGTGAGTAGGGTCAGATTCCAGGACTGTGCTCACTTTTCTCCAAGCACAGCTAGCCTGGGGCCGTGGTGTTTCTCCATGGGCTTCGTGGTGGCTCAGATTGTAAGGAATCTGCCTGCAATGGAGGAAACCGAAGTTTGATCCCCAGGTCAGGAAGGTCTCCTGGAAAAGGTAATGGCAATCGACTCCAGCATTCTTGCATGGACTGAGGAGCCTAGTGGACTGTAGTCCATGGGGTCACAAACAGTCAGACACGACTGGGGGACTAACACTTTCACTTTCATTCTGTTTCTCCCCTTTTCCTGTTAAAAAGAAACACAAGAGTACCAGCTCTCCTGTCTGGGATCCCAGCTGGTCTCATGCCAAGCCCAACTGGAGGTTAATGCCTGCTCATCAGAGCGCCCTTCTGGAGCCAAAAGTAATTTCCGAAAATCCCAATTTTGATTCACAACTTTCATTCTACTTTTCAATATTAGATTTTATTATTCCACATTCCCATTTCCCTAGCCCAAGGACTCTTTATCTTTGATATTAATTGGCTAAATATAATAGCCCACTCTTCATCACATTATGACACAAATTTTAAAATCAATACAAAGCTGTTACCATAAAAATATAATCATATAATTAAATATGTATCAGGAACCAGAAAAGTGAAGAGGGAGAAATCAGATAATATTTTACTTGCGTTTAACTAAAACGTCTACGAGATAAAAACAGTCATAAATCTATCTGAATCCTCTAGCAACTATTCATATAGAATTCTGTTGCCACATGCCTGTAGTTTAAGCAAAGAAATTAAGGACAAAACAAAAAACATAAAGAGAATATATTTAAATGCATTGAGATGAAGAATGAAGGAGATTTGAAATAATTGTATTATAATAAAAAATAAAGGCAACTGCCCACGTCCAGTCACACACACACACACACACACACACACACACACACAAACGCACACACTGGATTTGCAAGGAAAAATAAATACCTCATTCAAAAAGGTTGTCTTTTTTTTTCCTGCTTGAGTCTAAGAGTTATTTAGTATAACCTAAGTCACACTTAGTGTCCTTCAAAGCTATAAATTTTGCTTTTCCACACAATTGCTTTAAAACAAAGAAGGTCAGAGCCTTCAAAATGATTCTGGAACCAATTCAATGCCAAAATTTATCAATATATTTAGTGGCCCAGACTTTTTTGTCTCTGATGGGAGAAAGTGAAAGGCACAGTAAAATAAAGAGGAGAGCGATGGTGGGACAGCATGGTCTTGAAAACTAGCTTCCTCGGGTGAGGATTTCCAAACATAAAAGAAAATCTTTTAGAAAGATCCATAAGACAAGTACATTATCATACCATTTCACTAAATGTTCTAATAATGGTCTTGGTTACGATATTAGAAACAATCAATGTAGAAAAGAGAAACATAATTCATCTTACATTTCTGTTGTCAGAGAGTCATCGATCATTGCCAGAAGTACTGTTAGCTGGAATCACCCCAGTGCTTTTCCTGCATTTGTGCTGCCTGGTAGACACTCTTGTCCACACCCCTGCCCCAGCCTGGCCCTAAGAGCGAGGGACCAGACCTGAAGTAGTTCCCAAGAGAACAGTGACTGTACCAGGGGACGGGGCGACAGATTTGAGGAAGAGAGAAACCCTGGACAGCATTCCAGGGGCCAGAGGCTCCTTTGTCAACTCGGGGCTGCACATGTAGGCTTGGCAAGGCAAGCAAAATGGTGGCAGAAGGTGGAAAACCTGCCTCACGCCACGATTCTCGGGAGCTCCTCGGAAATAGCGAGTCCTCCCTTCTCTCCTGCCCGCACCAAAATGTTATTTGTAACACATACAACTTTTTAGACAACACACACAGCAGAAGTTGTCATGGCCAAGAGACTGTCTCTCCCCAGAGAGCTCAGCAGACGGAGAATAGCTGTGTGTCTTTATAAACAAATTTCTCGGTGAATGACAGTGGGTACACAAACATGTCAGCTCTCCATCCGAGTTCTTCCTCGCTCAAATGCCAGTTTTGCTCCTATTTTGATTACAGAGTTAAAATGTAATTAGGCTGATTTTAATGAGTCCAAATGTGACACATTAAGATTCAGTAATTACTATAAAATGATGAGTTGTGATTGAATGTCCCCACGAATAAGGGGACATTTAAAAGGAGTGCCATTTATTGCTCAGTTGTTGCTGCATTTAAAACCATTGCCCTTCCCTCCATGAATATATATCTTTAGGATTTAAGTGATTGTGCTGGACTCTTGCATTACAGTTGGAGCCAGCCATCCTGGTATTTTTAAAGTCTGTCAGTTCTTTGATAATGTGATCATGTCTACTTAAGAATCCAGTGCCTTTTTAGAAGGAAATTGGGGCAAGATCCCCATTTCTCTGAGTATTGGCTGCCCAGTTAGCTCACCATTATAATTTATCTCATGTGGCATCATTTTTCTCTGCAATCCGACATAGGACCTCACTGCTGTTAATATTTCTAGGGTTCTCTATGCCCTTAAATCTCAGCTGTGCTTAGAGCAGGTCTAGAAACATGGTCCTAAAGATTCAAGGTCCGTCCAAGAGTAGCAGCACTAAAGGAAGCACCTGCCTCATACAATAGTCTGATCTTTTAACCCCCCTGTTTCCTGGGCTGAGTCAGAAACAAGTCTGTAGGGACCAATACTAATGAATTTTCCCATGATACTGGAATCTCAATTGCTATTCCGTCACTAAGGCATGTCCAGCTCTTTGCGACCCCATCAACTGCAGCACATCAGTGTCTCCTGGAGTTTGCTCAAACTCATGTCCATTGAGTTGGTGATACTATCTAGCTGCCTCATCTTCTGTCACCCCCTTCTCTTGCCCTCAGTCTTTCCCAGCATCAGAGTCTTTTCAGCTTCAGTCCTTCCAATGAATATTCAGAGTTGATTTCCCTTAGGAATCTTAATTAATATTGATATAAATAAGTTCATTGTAGATTTAAACCTTTCATTCTCTAGCAAATCAAAAACAAAAACATGAGTAAATGTTTTCTGACAACTCAAGACAGACCACCTAAGATAAGAATCATTAAATCATATGTAATCTGAGATCATCCCACCTGAATTTCTACGCTTTATGGGAAAGCCATCTATGACATATCCTGCCAGATACTCCAGAAGCCTATTTGAACATCTCAGTGTCTCCTGTAACAGTTTAGAGTATTATCAATGTTTTGGAGGCTTCATATTTGCTTGGAGTCACAGTTGTCTTCCTGTAGCTTAAATTTAGTGATCCCGTGCTCTGCCCAGTGTGAGGGGAGCCACAGAAGGCATGCCCTTCTTATTTCTCAGTCCTTTAAGTCTGTGAAAACTACTGTCAAGCTTTTAAATTATCTTCACACTGAAAATTCCCATTTCCCATAGTGGTTCTGAAATCTTTCTGTCCGCTGATACTGTCAAATTTTTCAATGTTCTTCTTATTATGGCAACCAGAAATAAATGCAGACATCCACGTGTATCCCGATTAAGGCTGATTATACTAGGACTGCATATCTCTACTCCACTATTCTTGCCTGGGAAATCCCACAGACAGAGGAGCCTGGTGGGCTACAGTCCCAGAGCCGCAAAGAGTCAGACACGACTGAAGCGACTTAGCGTGCACACGTACTTATCTTGCTCCGTTTTGGACACCATTTCCTTCAATACATGCCAAAAGCAGATTAACTTTCTATACAACTTCATTTATTTTACTACTGGCACAGATGGTATTTTTGTGTAAAATCTTCTAATCATTTTTATATGAAGTGATGTCCAGTCATATATCTCTATTCTGTATTTTGAACTTAGGAAAAGTTCACTTAATCTATTGGATTAGATATTGTTAGCTTATTCTTCCAGCCTATCTAGATCATATTGGTCTTGCTCTAAAAGCTGTATGGAAATATCCACATTTGGCTCATTGCTGGATTTCATAGTACACTTCCTCTGCCAAGTCATTGCCACAATATCAAGCAGACAAGTCCAAGGACAGACACGTGACACTTCTTCCAAGAGAAGTCTCTCTCCAGGGGCTCCAAAGTGGTGAAGGCACCAGCGTCTCCATCGCCCAACCACGTCCCCACATATAGACACAGACACAGGCTTATCATTCGCTTTTCTGGAATCAGCACCTACTCACCATGGGACTTTCCCGGTCTCTCTGTCTCCATGAAGAATAACTTCTAGAAGTGCTTCCTTTTGTCTCTAAATGCTAGTGAATCCTCTGTTTAATGGAAGAGCAAGCATACTGGCTTCTCATTCTCAATTTTTATTCTTTGCACCATTTTGAAAATCAAAACAGCATAATACCCATGTTCTTCAGAAATGTTTAATATAAACGTACAAAATGTTGCCCCTGTCTGTTCTGTCAAGGCATGAGCACACATGAAGTAAATACCATGTTTCAGACTATGACTAAGTAGTCCAATTATCCTTCATTGACTACTGATTTTCCAAGATGTTCATGATACATGAAGGAAGGGTGTTATTACTTAAAAACAATTAAAAGGGCATGGATATGGCAACATATGAAAAAAAAACAACAGCATTTCATGTTTCTAAGAAGACCATCTGCCTATGGGCAAGATTTTTTAAAACTCTAATTGAAAAGAAAATAGTGTTAAGAGACATATGCCCATGTTTACAAGCTGAGGGAAATTGACAAGTGTCTGTGTTTTGCCAATACTTTTACAGGCAACTGTTATACATAATGGAGAAAATTAAAATCAGTAATTACCTTTCTGGTCTGTCGTTGTTTTAATGTGCTTGGAATGTCTTAAGCGTCCATTCCAAATAATTACTTGTGATAGACTAGAACATTTAAAAGGTTGTAGGACAGAAGTTCAGCTATTTTGCAAAGTGAAATACTTTGATGATAACAAATTCTTTTCCCCCTTGTTTCTCCCCAGTGTTGGCAACATTGTGTTTATAGCTCAATTTGTAGATAATCCTTCAAGCTACACTTTTTTTTTTTTTTAGCCATGGCCATTATAAATGTCTTCTTCCATTTGGCTTTGGCACTGCTTAGAACTTGAAATTACTATTTGCTGCCTGCCAATTACAGAATAATTCAAGCCTTGATGCTTCCAGGCATAGTTCTTGAAATGCACAAAAGGAATATGTTAAGGTGAAAGGCATAATATTTTCTCTGTATTGCACGGCTTCAATAGATTGCATAGAATTATATCCAAATTGCTTTTTAAAAAATCAGTGGAAAAAAATTCTTTCCTCTCAGAGGTGTTTTATAATGGTTTTACTCTTTTTTCTCTAGGTAGGATCATAGCAAATATTTTTTTAAAGATTCATGTTGTTTACCACTGACTGATTTGAATCTATAAAAATATGATGAGCATAAGTATAGATAAAATGGTAGTATAAAATTTAAATTTCTAGGAAACAGAACGAGATGTGATTTTTTTTTCAGTCAATTTGAAATAATTAAGAAGGAAGAAAAAAAGAGAGCTCGGTTTCCTGGATCTTTTTGACTCTAACACATAATCATTTTTCTTTTTTGTGTATTTGTGTCTAAGTCACTCAGCATTTACAGTACAAAGCCGGAAAACTGTAAAGCAGAATAAATTTATGATTTAAAGGGGTCAAGTATAATTTTGAGGATTCAAAAATGCTTTTCTTTCAGGACAGTGGAAGGAAATATGCTGATTGCCATGAGAAGAAGAAAAAGAGCAATGAATTATTTATGTGAGCCTGCCATCATGCCTACTACATCTGGAAGGGTGTTCAGGCACAATTTATTATCACAAAGGAAGCTCACACAAACGAAAATCTCCCCTACTGCCAATCACAAACATGCTCAGATTCCGGAAGATAACTCAAAAAGTATTCTCTTTACTCTTTCACTCTTCCCACCTGGGTACTTTAGATGCACTTCCAGGAGTCCTTTTTCCATTCTGCATATTCTCTACCTCATCCTCCAAACACGCAACACAAATACACAGCAGCTGAGGCCTGCCAAACCTTGTCACTGTCTTCAGTGCAAAGCTCCAGCAAGGTAAACAAGCCTAGCTTCTAGCCTGGCACCAGTGTGGAAGACTCACTCCAGCCAGGGCAACGCTGGGGGGGAGGGAAGGTGAGACGCCCACCTAACCCTGTGCTGCCACGTTGACCTTTTGGTTTACATAAGTCATGTACGAAAATCCAAAGCGTGGATGAAAACTGGAGAATCAATAACATGCAGAGGTTGCAGACCAAGAAGAAGGAAGAAGTTAAGTACCATGGTACTCCTCCAAGTAAACCAGATAACTTGGCTTAAGTGGTAGAAGATAACCAGAACACCATCAGCATGAGCCACAGTAGGAAGTTTTCTATGGGGTTTTAGCGGGAGAGGGTCCACATTTCAGCTGGCTTCAGGAATTGTTGGTGAGAAGAAGGAAAGACTTTCCATCCACTCTCCTAGGCTCACTACCTGAGTGTATGAAATAATCTGACTGAAGGCACATTCACAGGATAAAAAGTTTATGTGTTTATTAATTTTTCACGTTATACACAAGAGGGGATCACAGGTAGTAAAGAATCTACCTGTCAGTGCAAGAGACGCGGATTCAATCCCTGGGTCGGGAAGATCCCCTGGAGTAGGAAATGGCAACCCACTCCAGTATTCTTGCTGGGATAATCCCATGGACAGAGAGCCTGTCAGGCTACAGTGCATGGGGTCACAAAGAGTCAGACATGAGTATCCACATACGTATGGTCATCACAAGTGAGAAAAAGTGAATACTCCAAAGTATATTGAGCTATGAGCTTATATACCATCTTAGTAGGAAAAATGGAGAGTTATGGAAGGCTCTGAGGGGAGAGTAAATGATCTTTAGGGAAAACGAATGAGCCTTTAATAGAATGGGTGGGAGATTATGACTGCTTTTGACGAAGTTTGTCTGGGTGTGGTGTCCACTTTTATTCTCCTTCCCCATGATAAGAGTCAGTCCACCTTGGCTGATGAAACTCTATGGTAGGGGATTCAGGACAACTGAGTTTCTCTTGGTGGCTCTGTCTTTAGACAGCTAAGGGGAGTTCAGGGAAAGCTTCTCCCTGCATAGGCTGTCTTTCAAGTGTCTTTAGCTCAAACTAATCAATATATCAAGGTGACATTTTTGGGGGGAGGTGGCATGTTCTAAACTCTCTCTGTGGTCAAGTATGGCCCTTCAGAATAACCACAGAAATGCTTCTAGGGAACTCTTGAGAAGCTTGGTTCTGTATGTCTCAGCACAGAAAGAATTCAACAAGATTCAAAGTGATAGATTGTCGTTTACTTGCTAAGTACTGCCCACCTCTTTTGCAACCCATGGACTGAGGCCCAGCAGGTTCCTCTAACCATAGGGTTTCTTCAGGCAAGAATACTGGAGTGGGTTGCCATTTCCTTCTCCAAGGGATCTTTCCAACTCAAGGATTGAACCCGCATCTCCTGTATTGAAAGGCAGATTCTTTACCACTGAGCCACCAGGGAAGACCAAAGTAGTAGATAAGTAATTTATGAGAACTGGATGCTTATGAGGCTTACAAGCAGGTGGACAAGAGGGTGCTGTGCCTTGAAAACCTAGTGGGCTATATTTTTATAACCAAAGGAAAAGTAGGAAGGAGGAGAAGACCACTTTATTCCTCATTCTTGAGTACACTCAAGCTTCCATCATCAGCTCCTTGCCCACATCGGGGGGGGAGTTTTCTTGTCCCTACATGATCACGCCGGGACTCTCGTGTCTCAGTGGAAATGAGAAATGAACAAAAAGGCAGTAACACATACTAGAATATGACGCATCTTTTCAAGTTTTAGTATAATGTCACCCTTTCCTTATGTTTGTATTTGAGCACAAAGGAGCATGTGCTAGGAATCACTCTTACTGAGCTCACTGGGCAGGACGTGGGTCTCATTCCACCATTGTTTTACTGTTTGGGGTCATGCCTCGTGTTTCTGTTGCATAGTTTTAATGCCAAGCAAGTCTGCTTTTTGAGTGATCATGAATTTATAAGGGATCTCCAGCACTTTTTCTTTACTTAAATCCCAATGGGATTAATTGTTAAATCACTTACTTTCTTCTTTACTCTGCCCCTATCACAAAGAGGGGGGAATTGTTCTCATTGATCAGTGATGTAGCCTGGACAAGTGGGTTTTATTAGAGAGAGACAAGGGTTCAAATCCTGGGTAAAAGTGAATGAGGAGGAATAGCTCTGAGAGACCAGGACATGTCAAAGCCACATGGGTGTTCTCAGCCACACTGGGTCTCTCACATCACAAAGGGAAACAGGGAACCTTCACACAATACAGAATGAGTGCCCTGCCCACGACAGAAGCTCTGTGACTCTAAGTTGGAAGTGGCTTTCTTTTTTTGAAGTTAATTCATTTTAAAAATAAACTTTGACTTATGTGGTGTGCATAGTCTCTGGAGATGGTAAGGTTTTCAGAAGGAAACATGGTTTCTATTGGCTTAATGACTAGTGATAATATTAAATACAATTTCTATACAACATTTTTAGATTTGCCTCATGATCTAGGAAGAAAGGGGGGAAATAGCAACATACCTGAAAAGGAGCTCTTCTCAAACCCTTGTTTATGCAGATTAAGTCATGGTTTATTCAAAATCCATTGTAAACTTTCTTTCATCCTAAGTACCCTCAATGATGAATTTAGGAATTCATCCTTGGCATTTTAGAAAAAAAGAAAAAGCCACAATTTGCAGCAAGATGATGAAAATCACTCAAAACAGCTATATATATATGTGTGTGTGTGTGTGTGTGTGTAAAAATATAAAGCTAAGGAGACCGGGCATGCTACAATTCATGGGGTCGCAAAGAGTCGGACACGACTGAACAACTGAACTGAACTGATATATATATGTACATATATATATATAAAGATATAAAGCAATATATATATTGCGTGTATATATATATATACACACACATATATATTGCATGTGTGTGTGCTAAGTTATTTCAGACATGTCCAACTCTTCACATCCCTATGGACTCTAGCCTGCCAGGCTCCTCTGTCCATGGGATTCTCCAGACAAGAATACTGGAGTGAATTGCCATGCCATCCTCCAGGGGATTTTCCTGACTCAGGGATGGAACTCAAGTCTCTTGAGTCTCTTGCACTGCAGGCAAATTGCTTACCCACTGAGTCATCTGGGAGGTATTTATAAAGATTTAGATCTATTGCAGAAAAAAAAATCTCTGCAAAGCCATGGATTTTATGAGAGTAATCCTATCTGGCTCAAGATATCTCTAAGAAGAACTTTATACCTAGAAACACAGAAGTGAATGAATTACAGCTCAGGGTAATTGGTTGCTCTTCCAGAAAGAAGGAATTTGAAAGAAAATTGGTCTCTATCAGGAAACAGAATTAGTGACCTAAGGGATATTCTACTGAATGGAAAGATAGGAAGGTTTGGTACAACTCTACCAGGTCATACATAAACCAGAAAAGCTGATGGGGACTCTGTAGAATTTTGATCCTGGGCTGGAAGTCAAGGAACCCAAGTAGGATTCAGGGAACTCCTTCATAAGAACCTTCAAGAATGTTTTCCATCCAGGACTGTGGGTTGAGCAGAGGTTCACATAAGATATGAGAGTACCTCATCACTGCCCATACGAAAAAAGAGAGAACTGTGATTTGAATTGGTAGCAATAACCAAGAAGCAAAACAGTCATTTTCTATGAGTACAGGGTTGTCCAGAATTCCCTCAGAAGCCAAATGCAGTGACATTTTCCTGTCAGATCCTAATTCCCACCCTGGAGGAGCTTAAGGAGAAAGCAAGTCAATTATAATGAGCTGATTCTGGATGCCTCTGTCAAGGTCCGTCTAGTCAAGGCTATGGTTTTTCCTGTGGTCATGTATGGATGTGAGAGTTGGACTGTGAAGAAGGCTGAGCACCAATGAATTGATGCTTTTGAACTGTGGTGTAGGAGAAGACTCTTGAGAGTCCCTTGGACTGCAAGGAGATCCAACCAGTCCATTCTGAAGGAGATCAACCCTGGGATTTCTTTGGAAGGAATGATGCTAAAGCTGAAGCTCCAGTACTTTGGCCACCTCATGCGAAGAGTTGACTCATTGGAAAAGACCCTGATGCTAGGAGGGATTGGGGGCAGGAGGAGAAGGGAACGACAGAGGATGAGATGTCTGGATGGCATCGTGGACTCAATGGACATGAGTCTGAGTGAACTCCGGGAGTTGGTGATGGACAGGGAGGCCTGGCGTGCTGCAATTCATGGAGTCACAAAGAGTTGGACATGACTGAGTGACTGAACTGAACTGAACTGAAATACTCCATCCAGAGCCCAGGATGGGCTGTGGAATGTTGAAGGCCAAGTACAGTTGTGAAGAAACAATAACTTATTATACACCAACTTTGCAAGCTGAAGACTGTTTTCAGCTGTAACTGTGTCTTTATAATTAATGCAATCCATACAGCTGGCTAGCACATCAGACAGGTAAAATGAACCAGCTTCAATCTCATGAGAACTGGCTTTTACATCATCCCTTGAGCTGTTCACCTAGAAAAGCTAAAGGAAAGGAAAAAAAATGCCCTTACCATTTTGTTTATTGTGCTTATCACAGATGCAGGAAGCTCACATTTGCATTGCTAATAGTCCTCTTTCAAAGTTTGTTGACATTTCAGCTGATCTTTAGTGTGCTTTCCTTTCAGTGTGATCTTTCCAGATGGTTGGACGGCTTCACTGACTCAGTAAACAGGAGTCTGAGAAAACTCTAGGAGATAGTGAAGACAGGGAAGCCTGGCATGCTGCAGTCCATGGCATTGAGAAGAGTCAGACATGACTTAGCAACTCAACAGCAACGACAACGAATTAGTGTGCGGTGGCACCTTTGGGCAAAGTCAGGTCTCCCTAGGAAGATGGGCAGCCATGAAATTAAAAGGTCCTTTCTCCTTGGAAGAAAGCTATGACAAACCTAGACAGTGTATTAAAAAGCAGAGACAATCATTTTGTTGACAAAGGTCTGTATAGTGAAAGCTGTGGTTTTTCCAGTAGTCAGTATGGATGTGACAGTGGGTCCATAAAGAAGGCTGAGCACTGAAGAATTGATGCTTTTGAATTGTGATACTGGAGAAGATTCTTCAGGGTCCCCTGGACTGCAAAGAAATCAAACCAGTCAATCCTAAAGGAAATCAACACTGACTATTCGTTGGAAGGACTCATGCTGAAGCTGAAGCTCCAATACTTTGGCCACCTGATGCAAAGTGTCTACTCATTGGAAAAGACCCAGATGCTGGGAAAGACTGAAGGCAAGAGGGGAAGGGAGTGATAGAGGATGAAATGGTTGGATGGCATCACTGACTCAATAGACATGAGTCTGAGCAAACTCTGGGAGATAGTGAAGGACAGGGAAGCCCAGCATGCTGCAGTCCATGGGGCTGCAAAACATCGGACAGGACTTATCAACTTAGCAACAACAACTCATCCTTATGGAACCTGAAGTGACATACACCCGTACCCTAGTCCACAAAACTGGGTGACTTGCTTGCCCAAACCACCATGCTCTAGAACCCAAAAAGTGAATAATTGGGCTCTGTAAATAGGGAATGGGGGAACAAAATGTATATGTTCCTCAGGAGAAGGTGAGAACTTATAGATTTAAAAGAACAATAGTATGGAAAAGTACAGAAACGTGCATTTATAATATGTACTAGAAGCTAAGGGCTTCCCAGGTAGCTCTAGTAAAGAACCTGCCTGCCAGTGCAGGGGAAGCAGGAGAAGAGGGTTAAACTCCCGGGTCGGGAAAATTTCTGGAGAAGAAAATGGCAGCTCACTCCAGTATTCTTGCCTGGAAAATTCCATGGACAGAGGAGTCTGGGGAACCATAGTCCATGAGGTTGCAAAGAATCAGACATGACTGAGCAACTAAGCATAGACTCTGGAGAATAAATCAGGATTTTTTTTTTTTTCCTGTAATTTGAAAAGAAGAGAAAGAAAATTCTCTACTAAGCCTCAGTAGGCTTTAGTGGAGAGAGAACCCCTGTGTAATAAAAGAAATATTATGCTTCTTGGAATATGTGTCCCAGATTAAATTAGGAAACGGTGGTACTGTTGAGGAATAGGTACTCAGTCTAGAACCAACAGATTTAGGAAAGTCAGGGACGAGCTGTTATGGTTGGGAAATATATAAGCAGCTGAATTCAAAATAAAACCTCTAATAGGAAATGTTAAAGAGCAATTCAAAAATGTAGACCAATATGTATTTTCACCAAAAACAATGTCATCATTAGAACTAAGGTGGTATGATTTTTTTTAAGCTGGGTTTAATCCAGCTAGATAGGTAAGATTTAGATGGAGACAAAATCTGTTGCAGTTGTGTGGACAGAAAACTTTTCCTTTCCTCCCTTCTTGGTGCTTTGGCTGGTGTGATAATTAAATTGACATAAAAGATATTAAGAGGAGAAGAATTTCCCTGGTGGCTCAGATGGTAAAGTGTCTGTCTACAATGTGAAGAAAAGCAAATTTCATATGTACCGGAATCCCAGAAAACTACGACACTCGCTGGCAGTCCGGTAATTGAGGCTTACATACCATCCTGAGCTAAGGAGAAGGGGTTAGGAGTCTGAGGCTTCAAAGAGGAGGAAAACAATTCCCGGGAAGATGAGAAGAACAAATGTTTGGTGAGCAGATGTTTGCCAGGCCATGCAGATAAGTCCTTCTTATCTCTGGTAATAACCCACCTTCTGGCACAGAAATATATTAATTACATATATAGATTCATAAATTATATTTTTTAAGGCAATTAAGGGTGAGGTAAAAAGCTTTTCCTGACCTTCCAGGCCCTAACTATCTGCCCTTGCCAAAGTGACTTTCCAGTTGTCACTAGTGGTAAAGAACCCACCAACCAATGCCAGAGACACAGGTTCAATCCCTGGGTCAGGAAGATCCCCTGGAGGAGGAAATGGCAACTCACTTTAGTATTCTTGTCTGGGAAACCCCAAAGACAGAAGCACCTGACAGGCTGAAGTCCATGCAGTCACAAACATCTGGACATGGCTTACAGGCTGAATGACAACAACCGATATATATTTACAGCATATTTTCTTTATCCATTCATCTGCTGAAGGACACTTATTTTTTTTTTTCCCTGTCTTGGCTATTGTAGATAGTACTGCAATGAAGTGGAGGTGCAGATATCTCTTTAGGAGAATGATTCCATATCCTTTGGATCTAGTCCCAGACGTGGGATTGCTAGATCATGGGGTAGTTCAATTTATGATTTCTTGAGGAACTTCCATACTATTTCAACAAAGGCTGAACCAGTTTACATTCCCAATAGTGCACATTCTCACCAGCATTTGTTTTCTCTTCTTTATGACAGCCATTCTGAAAGGCGTGAGATGATATCACACTGGTTTTGACTTGCATTTTCTTGACGATTAGTTTTGTTGAGCACCTTTCGATGTACTCGTTGGCCCGGTGAATGTCTTCTTTAGAAAACTGTCTATTCATGTTCATTACACTTTTTTAATTGGGTGTGTGGGATTAAGGTGTCTGAGTTCTTTTTATGTTTGGGGGATTATTCTTTATAGGATATGTGGCTTGCAAATATTTTCTCCCATCCCATAGATTGCCTTTTCATTTTGTTGATGATTTCCTTTGCTGGGCAGGAAGTTTTTAGTTTGATGTGGCCCCATTTGTTTGTTTCTGCTTTTGTTGCCTCTGCTTTGGGTGTCAAATATGAAAAGTCATTGCCAAGACCCATTTCGGAAGTTTACCCTGTGTACTTTTTCTAGGAGTTTTGTGGTTTCAGGTTATATGCTCAAGTCTTTAATCCATGTTTAGTTGATTTTGTGTATAATGTAAGATAGGGGTCCAGTTTTTTTCTCTTGCATGTGACTATCTGCGTGTACCAGATGGATGCTTTCCCACTATCATTTGTTGAAGAGCCTGTCCTTTCCCCATGGCATATTATTGGCTCCCTTGTTGAAAATTAGTTGACTGTGTATCCATGAGCTTATTTCTGTGCTCTCTATTCTGTTACAGTGAGCTGTGTATCGTTATTATGCCAATACCATACTGTTTTGACTTCTGTAATGTTGTAATATAGTTTGAAATCAGGGAACATGATGACTCCAGCCTTGTTTTTCTTACTCAGGATTGCTTGAACTATTTGAGGCCTTTTATGTTTCTATGCAAATTTTAGGCCTGTTTTTTATATTTCTATGAAAAATGCTATTGGTATTTTGAGTTCCATTGAATCTATAAATTGCTTTGGATAGTATGAACATTTTAGCAATATTAATTTTTCCAATCCATGAACACAAATATCTTTCCACTTATTTGTGTCTTCTTCAATTTCTGCCATCTATGTTTTAGAGTTTTCAGAGCACTTTATTGCTTTTTATAATTCATGGTATTTACATCTTTATCACATTATAAGTATTTCTAATTCATTTGGTAAAATGTGTTTTATAGAAACACACACACACACACTATGAGTTCAGAAATAAACCGTATATATGTAACACTTAATTTATGACCGTATTGCCCTAACAAATCAGTGAGAAAGGGATCAAAAGATTGTCTTACAAATAAATTGTGGTAGGACATGCAGGTGTCCATAGAGGAAAAATGAAATGGCCTCACCTCGAGCCACAAAGATCAATTGCAGGTAGATTTAAAACCCAAGTGTAAAGGCAAACTAAAAAGGATTTTATGAACTAAAATAAAATATCTTTATAAACTTAGAGGTAGTTTCCTTCTTTTTTGATTTTGTTTGTTTATTTTTGGTTGTGCTGGGTCTTCATTGCTGTGCAGGCTTTTCTCTAGTTGCAGCAAGCAGGGGCCACTCTCTAGTTTCATTGCACAGACTGTGGTGGTGGCTTCCCCTGCTGCAGAGCACGGGCTCTAGCCTCACAAGCTTCAGCAGTTGCGGTATGTGGGCTCAGTACTTGCAGCTCCTGGGCTCTAGAGCACAGGCTCAACAGCTATGGCGCATGGGCTTCGTTGCCCCACGGCACGTGGGATCTTCCCCGATCAGGGATCGAACCTGTTCCTGCATTGGCTGGCAGATTCTTTACCAGTGAGCTACCAGGGAAACCAGGGGTAGTTTTCTTAAACATGAGTTAACAAAAAGAAAAAAAAAAGCCAAGTTTCCCTGGAAAGGGAAAAGTAGGTATCAGCACATATAACATTTTTATGTTTTAAATATTTGAAGTTAGTTATGTGCAATTCCTTTTAATTACTTCTTTTACTCTCCCTATTAATTATATAGTTTTGGTCTACAATATGAAACCTTAGAAGCTGTTTGTAGTTGTACAGAGTGAAATAACAGGCTCATTTCTAAATTTAAACAGTGTCAACAGCAAGTAATTGATCATTTTCATTACAGAGACCTTGCTTTAGGAAAGAGTGTACTTATAATGAATTTTAATTAATACGCACATTCATTGTTTAAAAATACACAACCCACCTAGAGAGAGGGTCATATAGCCCAGCCAGCCTTCCCTTCCCTGAGGATTCTGTGGCTTCCGGTTGGCCACTTGCTTGCTGTGTTTTCTTTCTTTCTCTTCTTCCCCTGGAAAACAGCAGGGAGCCAGCCTTCCTTTTTTTCCAGGAGGGCTTGCTGCTGAGGAAAAAAGGCAGAAATGATGACAGGCATCCGTGTTGGGTGCCCAGGTCCTGATGAGGCACTTGGTGGGGGTTTATGGGCTGGCACCATCTTTGGGGTGCCATGAACCTTGTGTCTTGGATGCCTGGAAAAGTCTTGGAGAGGCCCAGTTTCCCCAGGCCATGTTGAGAGAACGTCCGCCCTGGTTTGTTTGTTTTTTCATGTAGCAAGGGAAACGGATTTAATGATGTGGGATCAGAAGAAAGAGAGCGACTAGTGGACTGGCTCTGTGATGGGGAGTCTCTGGCCTGCATAGAGCAGAAGTCCTCCCAGTTCCGGAAGAGATACTCTGGGACACACAAGCTGAGATACAGATAAGAGAGCAAAAGATTTATACACAGATTGGACCTCAGCACAGCAAGTCCCCAGTGGATGGCTGGTGCTCACATCTGACCTTAGCATCACTGATTGTGATCAAACCATGATTTAATGTAGGAGCTATTCATAGTGAAGTTAGTTTTCCTTCCAGAAAGACTCCCATAGCAAAATGATATCATGGTTTGCACACTGCAAAGCTTGAAAATAATTCAAGATTTATATCCCACTTAGCCTATTTAGCTACTTGCTTTGCTAATATATACCAGTTTTTTCAACTACTGTAAAATGATAACTATATTTGAGTAACTCAATAAATATGCATTTTTAAATCTGAATTTTACAGCATAGAATTTGATTACTTCTCATGTTTTAAAAAGGACAAAATGCAGGACTATTTATCTGTATTTTTTCTGTAATATTTTCTGAAAGACTCTTGGAGAGTATCTCAAGAGGATTGCTTCTCTGGCAGGGGAAGAAAAGAGTAGCCCTCAATAAGATAAGCAGAACACATCAGAGAATCTGTTTTCTTTTGGGTTGCATTTAGGTGGACTATGGCACATAATAGAAATTCTGGAAACACCCAAGGGAAAGTTGGCATCTCCTCAGATTTTTCCTACATCTGGGTAGAGTTGGTGGCAGAGATGGGAATGAAATTGTGTTAGTTTGAGACGGTCATTGTGTGTGTTAGTTGCTCAGTCATATCTGACTCTGCAACCCATAGACTGTAGTCTGCCAGACTCCCCTATCCATGGGATTCTTCAGGCAAGAATAATGTGAGTGGGCTGCCATGCCCTTCTCCAGGGGATCTTCCCAACCCAATCCCTTCCCAATCCCTTCCAGGGATTTGAACCTGGAGCCTCCTGCATTGCAAACAGGTTCTTTACCATCTGAGCCATCAGAGAAGCTCATTAGAAGAACCAAATGGTACGAGCCTTTGCGCTGCCCAAAGGCTAAGGTGCCCACGCTGAAGCACACACAGACACCCTTTCTTGTGATGAGCTGAATTGCACCCCCCGCCGCAGCACAGATTCATTCCTTGATGTCATAACCCCCTAGACTCTCCAAATGTGACTTGGTAGTAGGGTCTTTAAAGAGGTGATTAAGTTAAAATGAGGCCATTAGGGTGGATCCTTACATGATGCAACTGGTGCCCTTTTAAGAAGAGGAGATTAGGTTCTAGAGCAAAGATCCTGTAAGGACTCAGTGACAAGGTGGTCTTCTCAAGTCAAGGAGAGAGGCCTCTGAAGAAACCAGATTTGCTAACACTTTGATCTTGGACTTTTCGCCTCCAGAATTATGAAAAAAATTAATTTCTATTGTTTAAGCCACCCCATCAGTGGTATTTTGTTATGGAAGTCCTAGCAAACTAATCATTTTCTTATACCCAGACTCTGAAATAACCATGGACCCCTGGGTTCTCCTGTGAGATTTTAATTTATCTTCTACTTTTTTATCTCTCTCAAAAATCAGTTATATTTTTTTAAATATGTAACATATTTCCTTCTTTCAAGAACCAAAAAAATATACATACACATACAATGGAAGCTTTTCTCTCACCTCTAGC
Organism: Aepyceros melampus; assembly: GCA_006408695.1. Classification (NCBI taxonomy): domain Eukaryota; kingdom Metazoa; phylum Chordata; class Mammalia; order Artiodactyla; family Bovidae; genus Aepyceros; species Aepyceros melampus. The sequence goes on along the minus strand of SJXQ01000294.1, from coordinate 92,971 downwards.
CTCCATCTATCCCATACTATGTTATTAACATGTTTTTGTAAAGCTTTTTTATTGTAATATAGAAGACACCTAGAAAAGTATACAAGATCAAACGTGGCGTAACTCAATGATTTATTCCAAAGCAATTACTCATGTAACCATCACAGATGAAAATACAGCATGGAGCAGTACCAGCAGCCTGAAAGTCCCCCTCTGAACCATTAATGCTCTCTCCTTCCCTAAAGTATTTGCTATTTTGACTTGTAATAGTGTAAGTGTGCTTTGCAAGTTTCTTCATATAAATGGAATCCTGCCTGGATTTTCTGCCTGGATTGCTTTTTCTCACTGTTAAATTTGTCAGATTCAGTCATGCCCTGGTACATAGCTGTGGCTGATGTCATTGTCATGCATCCCAGGCTATAAATAGGCCACCGTTTAAACTGATGATGGACTCTGAAGTTTGTTTCCAATTTTGAGCTGGTCAAATAATGCCATTCCAGTTCATAGCTGCAGATGCACCGCACGCATTTTGCTGTTGTTGTTGGATCTATTAACATTTTATCTCAAAGTAGATTTGCTGGATCAAAGACTGTCGATCTTCAGCTTTAGTAGATGATGCGAAAGGCTTTGTTAAAAGCAGGTTTATCAACGTACATGTCTGCATGAGTGCCAACATTTGTCATTCCACATACTGACCATCACAGGGTAATGGCAATTTTTAGAAATATTTTCTAGGAGTTCTAGTAGTTATGTTCAGTTCAGTTCAGTCGCTCAGTCGTGTCCAACTCTTCGTGACCCCATGAACTGCAGCACGCCAGGCCTCCCTGTCTATCATCTACTCACGGAGTCTACCCAAACTCTTGTCCATTGAGTCAGTGATGCCATCCAGCCATCTCATCCTGTGTCGTCCCCTTCTCCTGCCTTTAATCTTTCCCAGCATCAGGGTCTTTTCAAATGAATCAACTCTTCGCATCAGGTGGCCAAAACATTGGAGTTTCAGCTTCAGCTTCAGTGCTTCTGGTGAACACCTGGGACTGCTCTCCTTTAGGATGGACTGGCTGGACCTCCTTGCAGTAGTTGTGTAATGACATCTAATCAAGATTTCAGTGTTCATTTCTCTGATGCTCGTGAGATTGAGCAATTTTTCCTAGGTTTATGGGTCTTGTAGATTTCCAAAATTGATAGTTATAGTCTCTTACTTTTCCAGTGAAATATTTGTCTTTCTTCTCAATAATCAGTAGGAATTGTTTATGTATGTTAGGTGTGTGCCTTTTTCAGTTACATGTATTGCAAATTTCTTTTCTCACTTTGTGGATTTCTTTTTCACTCTTTTCATGTTACCTTTTAGTAGCATTTTGTAATTCTTAATTTTGCTAGAGCCCTATTTTTTTTTTTTTTTTACTGTAGTTAGTGTCTGTCTTAATCTATTAGGTTACTGTAACAATACCATTGACCAGGTGGTTTATTACAGTTGTTCCATTACACAGTCATGCCCAACTCTTTGTGACCCCATGGACTGTAACTCACTAGGCTTCCCTGGCCTTCACCATCTCCTGGAGTTTGCTCAAACTCATGTCCATTGAGTCAGTGATGCCATCCAACCATCTCATCCTCTGTCATTCCCTTCTCTTCCTGCCTTCAATCTTTCCCAACATCAGGGTCTTTTCCAGTGAGTCAGTTCTTCACATCAGGTGGCCAAAGTATTGGAGCTTCAGCTTCATCATCAGCCCTTCCAATGAATATTTGGGGGTGATTTCCTTTAGGATTGACTGGTTTGATCTCCTTGCTGTCCAAGAGAGTCTCAAGAGTCTTTTCCAGCACCACAAATAGAAAGCATCAACTCTTTGACCCTCAGCCTTCTTTATGGTCCATCTCTACAGTAGAAATTAATTTTTCACAGTTCTAGAGAATTCAAAGTCCGAGCTCAAGTCACTGACAGATTCTGTGCCTGGTGAGGATCCACTGCCTGATTCATAACACCACCTTTTTGCTATATCCTCATAGGGCAGGAGAAACAAGGGAGCTCCATGAGGGTGTCTTTCATAAGAGTATTAATCCCATTCATGAGGGCTCCGCCCTTGGAACCTAGTCGCCCCAAAGACCCCACTTCCTGCATCATATTGGATATTAGTTCAATATATGTGTTTTGGAGCACACAAACCTTCAATCTAAAAATTTGGAGGATAATTGCTGTGCAGTTTTGTGCTGGTTTTGGCTGTAGAACAATATGAACCAGGCACTGGTGTTGTTCAGTCACTAAGTCATGTCCGACTCTGTGATCCCATGAACTACAGCACACCGGGCTCCTCTGTCCTCCACTGTCTCTGAGAGTTTGCTCACATCATCAGGATCTTCTTCAGTGAGTCGACTCTTTGCATCACGTGCCCAAAGTATTGAAGCTTCGGCTTCAGCACCAGTCCTTCCAATGAAAATTCAGGGTTGATTTCCTTTGAATTGACTGGTTTGCTCTTGCAGTCCCAGGGAATCAGCCGTAAGTATGTGCGTGTGTGTGTGTGTGTTCACATACTGCAGGAACTAGCAATGTGTGTACATATTGCTTTGGCACTAGTACCACCTGGGAAGGCCAATACATGCCTTAATATCTAACTTGGGCTTCCCAGATGGCTCATCGGGTAAAGAATCCCATGCAGTGTGGGAGACACAAGAGATCTGGTTTGATCCCTGGGTCAAGAAGGTCCCCTTGAGAAGGGAATGGCTACCCACTCCAGTATTCTTGCCTCGAGAATTCTATGGACAGAGGAGCCTGGTGGGCCACAGTCCATAGAGTCACAAAGAGTCAGACAGAACTGAGCAATTTACACTTTCAGTGTCTAATTTAAGAAGTCTTTCCCTACCCTCAAATTATGAAGACATTCTCCTATGCTGTTTCTTAGGAGTGTACTTTATATTTTATTTTCAAATTTGCCTTCACCTGGAATTGGTTTTTGTCACTAGTATAAAAGAGGGGCCAACCTTCATTTCTTTTCCTTCGTCCCCTAGCACCATTTATTGACAAGTCTTTCCTTTTCCTCAAACATTTTACAGTCAACTGTATCATAAATCAAAGGTCTATAAATGTGTAGGTCTGCTTCTGAGCTCTCTTTTTACGCTATTCCATCATTCTATTTTTTTTTCTCTTTCTAGAACATTAGTACTTTTTACTTTAACTTTGTTCAAGTCTTGATATCCAGTGGAATTAGTCATCCCATTGCATCATTTTTTGTCAAGTGTGGCTACAGATTTATGTACCAGTGAAGACATGTAATGGTTTAAAAACAAAATCTCATTCTCCTTCTCTTTGGAAAAATGATTTGGGGTTAACTCTGTAACTCTAGGGGCTTCCCTGGTATCTCAGCAGATAAAGAATCCACCCGAAATGCAAGAGACATAGGTTCAATCCCTGGGTTGGGAAGATCCCCTGGAGAAGGGCATGACTACCCAGTCCAGTAACCTTGCCTGGAGAATCCCATGGAAGAGGAGCCCAGCAGGCTGCAGTCCATAGGGCTGCAAAGAGTCAGACACGACTGAGTATGCATACATTGCGCTACTGCTCTAACTGGGCTGCTACTGCTGCTGCTGCTGCTAAGTCGTTTCAGTCGTGTCCGACTCTGTGCAACCCCATAGACAGCAGCCCACCAGGCTCCCCCGTCCCTGGGATTCTCCAGGTAAGAACACTGGAGTGGGTTGCAATTTCCTTCTCCAATGCCTGAAAATGAAGTCATTTAGTCGTGTCCGACTCATAGCGACTCCATGGACTGCAGGCTACCAGGCTCCTCCACCCATGGGATTTTCCAGGCAAGAGTACTGGAGTGGGGTGCCATTGCCTAATCTCTCAGAAATTGGAGAGTTAGAACATCAGCTATGTTTCTAGACACATACCATATGCTAAAGAAATGACCCTAACTGGTAAGGTGCTTCTGATTTTGGGAGGACTGTGGGTGAAATAAATAGTTGGGCCTTACCTGAGTCTGCAGCATTCTTGTAATTGTACACACCCTTGCTTGGACCCATGAGAACTACGCCTATGAGTCTGTGATAGGAGATATTTGCTCCTGTGTGTCCTGGGGCTTCTAAGCTGGAGTGGCACCAACACCCACTCAATATTGCGTGTGTTATGCACTTGAATTGACTTGGAGACCCAAGAGTAGCCCCTAAATGCTAAGAAGACACAACCCTTTCTAATGTCCCTGACTAGTACTAATCCTATTTATAATTTGTCCTGATTTGAATCCTTCTGAATAAACTGATGTCAAGAAAGAGTCCTTGCCATTTTTCACAGAAATAGAAAAAATAACCCTAATACTCATAAGGAACCTCAGAAGACCCCTAAGAAGCCAGAGCAATCCTGGTAAAGAAGATGGTCAAAGAAAGAGAGAAATGAGGTGGTCAAAGAAATATGAGGTTCCTTGGCCATAGACCAATTGAAGAAAGTCTCCAATATCAGTTTCTATTGCATCCTTCCTGGCAGTAATTTGTACCATCTGAGTGTCATCTCTTCTATTCAAAATTATGTTTTTGCCCCAAGCCTGGTCCACAATTTAGGGTCAAGCTCTAGCCTTTCAGCTGTCTTCTTCCTTAACACTCAAAGCTGCTGACCACTTCATGCAAACACCATCTTGACAAGTCACCCCTTGGCTCACCTTTCCTGCAAGCCCAGCAAAACCATTGGGAGCGTGGAGTGATTATAGTTTAGGCTCTCAGCTGGGATCCTTTTGGACACTAGCATACTTCCTGCAATGTACAAGGGAAAATAATAACCGGTGCTTATTGAGGGCTGAGAAAAGCAGTAGAATTACCTAGTAGATCGCATAATTCAGCATCTGGAACTGATGAATGTGTGTGTGCGTGCATGCAAAGTCACTTCAGTCATGTCTGACTCTCTGTGACACTATGGACTGTAGCCCACCAGGCTCCTCTGTTTTAGGACAAGCCAAGGGAGCTTTATGCAACTACTGGCATCACCAGAGGCAAGATTTGAAGCAGGAAAAGGCAAGGAAACCCAATTCATAGCAATGATACCCAATGCATAGCAATGATTAACTGCTAATGTGAGTCTGGCTTTCAGTACTGATGTTATTAAAGGTCCAACTGTATTCAATTTAAATATATATCTAAATTTGATTGCCAGAAATTAGCCTGCCAAATATAAACATATTCCAGATGGACAAGGAAACATAAAAAATTATATAACAGTGATGATAATATGCAGCAGTGTTTGAACAGAATCAATTGAATACTATCTCCTATTCCAATAATGTTAAAAACAAGATGCTGGGATCAGAAGAGAGGGGGCATTGGGGCATCAGGCTCTCTCCCTGGGTTTCCCAGGGGCACTCTCTCTGTCAAAGATGCTATATCCAAGCATTTGGATCTTTCTTTCTTATTTTTTGAAGCCCTAGAAATAAGCCTTTCCTTTCTTACCTATAGATCATGGTTATTAGTAGCAGCCTTCATGTAGGTAATGATTTAGTGCAACATGGGGCTGGTGATGTTAATTAAGGGCCTCTCTGGTGGCTCGGTGGTAAAGAATCTGCCTGCAGTATGGAAGACCTGGACTCCATCCCTGGTCCAGGAAGATTCCCTGGAGAAGAGAATGGCTGTCCACTCCAGTATTCTTGCCTGGAGAATACACAAATTCTATGCAAGGAGGTAACTGCACCTACATCATTAAAGTCCGTTGTGTCCCCTTTTTGTAGAAAGTCTTCTGAATCAAGAACCTTTCAATTCTGTCTCCTTCTCAAACCACACCAATTTGCATCAGATATCTCCAGCTTGGTTCCTTGAAAAGTTTATATTTTCCTTCTAACAATGATTTCTATTCCCTGTACTGAACTTGTCTTCTGCTCATCTCAGCATGTTGTCTCTCTTTTATCCTCAGAATACTGAAATGAAAATATCCATTTCTTCACCACTCTTCTGCTTCCTTCTAATAGGCCTCCTTTAGGTCTAGTTTACTTTCTAGACCAAGAATATTTGTTATTGCCTGGAGAAGTCAGAGTGAGTGGTACCTCTTGTTTACCCATTTGAAATGAGCTGGTGTGGTCATTTAACAGACATGCAAAATGTTAATGTACAAAATGAAAACTACACACAGAAAAGGGAGTTCTCCATCCCACGCTGCTGGTTTATATTTTATCGTTGGGATCTGTAAACTGTACCATTGTCTACCTTCTCTGAGGGTCTTTGTATCCATGAATGGCATTATTAGTAATGTGTTCTATAATCTTCTCATAAAAGACATCAAATAAAGGGGAGGCTACTTCTATCAGGTAATATTGAAACATTTATTTTCATATGCACTCACTTTAACCAGCTTGAACAAATCAGTTATTCCCAATAAATTATTCTTGTTGGTAACTGCAATAAAAGATTCTTATTGTGCATTTCAGTCACTGACATGATAAATTTTATTTCATAAGCTCAGTAATTGAATATTCATTATCCAATTATAATTAAAATATGTGATTCCCTTAAGGATGCTTATAGCTATTTAAATGAACATGGACTTAATTAAAAGAGTTAAATTAGGAGATTAAAATATTCAAAAGGGGTAAAATTTGTTCTTAAAGAAATGTAGAATGGAATATGAAGAAAGAAAAACAATGGAAGGAAACAGAGAGTTGGTAAAAAGAAACAGAAACCAAAGTACAAATCCTTGATTGCCAACGTGGAGAAATATTGCACAAATTTAATTATTTGATTATGGAAAAATAAATAAGGCATGAATAGCCTACTACACCACATACTTCTTGCTGATTGGACTTAAGATTCATTAATTTTTTTGCATTCCCATCAGACCAATGGCAGGAACCTAGTGGACAGTCAATTAATATTTGTTAAATGAATAAGGGACAAATGCTGTCTGAAAGTTGTAATAAGTACGTTCATGAGTCCTTTTCCAAGTCAGCTTGTAGAAAAAGAAATTTATATTTAGATCTAATTAGAATGTGTGCACTTGAGTGAGAATGTTAGTTTACAAGCTCTGGGCATTAAGTTTGAAGCTGATGAAACTGTACAGGAGGTAACTCTTCTCAGAGCCAGAGTCAGAGACTGTTTAGTTCCCTTTCTGTCTATAGCAGGACATCCTTTACTGCCCAGGAGGAAAAGTGTGGGTTACAGCAAAACTAGGCTACTTTATACACGCACTGAGTGTGTGTGTGCCAATCATGCTAAATATTTAAAGGGAACTGATTATGAGCCCTTTGATGGACAGCATTATAAAGGCAAGTGATAATGATGGTTTTAATATTACTTTACATTATATCATATGAAACTGCCATTTTTTATGTGAAAAACATAATTGAATATTGGCAATTTCATATGGCCTAAACTAATGATGATTGTATGCTTACTTTGTGCTAGGCATAGTGCTAAGTAATTTACAGTCAGTTAACTCATTTGACTTTCACTTAGAAAAATTTTTAACAATTGAGACTTAGATTAGATAAGCTGCCCAGTGCGGAAAGAGAACCAAAAAATTGAGCACGATTTGACACCATCAGGTTAAAGCCTTTGCCTCCAATGCGGGAGACCTGGGTTCGATCCCTGGGTTGGGAAGATCTCTGGAGAAGGAAATGACAATCCACTCCAGTATTCTTGCCTGGAGAATCCCATGGACGGAGAAGCCTAGTAGGTTACAGTCCACGGGGTTGCAAAGAGTCGGACACAACCGAGCGACTTTACCTCACCCATTTTTTAAAAAGAATCCCTTCCCGTCCATGAAAAAGATGGATACTATAAATGATGTAATCAAAAATCTTGCCTTCTGATCATTTAATTATGTCAACAAAAATGTGACAGTGAAATGTGAAGTCCATTGTGCAAAATGTCACAATGCAAATTGTCTGCTTCTAGAAAGGTGAAATTTACTTATAATACAGAGATGATTGCCACTTCAATATCAAAGTCAAGTCCCATGGACACAAAAATGAGTAAGCTATAATCTTTATTCAATGAAAGAAGATCATAACTGGATAAGGAGGACAGAGGATTCTAAAACTTACTGTATCATTAGAATGACATTTTTGTTGACCACATGCTCCAATCCAAAAGGGAGAAAATAGTAGCAATGTACTATGGAGACAAAGAGATACATATTTGAAAGCAGATAAGTTTCAGAAAATTCCTAATCTACGTCAACTGTAACTACATTGTCAGTGTGGATAGATTGCTATGGGTTGCCAGATGAAGAGCAAGAATTCATCTTGGAGACATCAGGGAAGTTTTCACAGAAGAGATGACAAACTGGTCAAGAATGAATGGAATTACCACAGCGGGAAGGAAAGAAGGATGTTTCAGAAAAGGGAACAACCTGTGCAAACAGAGGAAAGTGTAAAAGTCAATAGCAACATTGAGTAATAAGTGGGTCGGATGCAGGGAGTGGATGCTGCATTATATACTATATGTCTGGACCCCCAAAGTACATGGAATACTGGAAGGGTAATTTAGGTTCATATCACAAAGGGACCAGGATTGGGAATTTCAACCTTGTCCCAAAAAGCAATAATGAACCATGATGCTTTTCCCTGTTGAACTATACTTTTTGTAGCGTGAAGTGTACGAATATTAAATATACAGCTCAATATTTCCCGTCTTGGTGTACTCATGAAATCATTTCCCAGGTTGAGATCTAGAACACGGTCAGCTTCTTAGCCCCCTCCTCGACAATCTCCAAAAGAGTAGCTATTCTTCTGACTTTTGTTGTCCTAGGTTATTTTTCCTGGTGCTGGCCACCATAACTCTTTTATGTTTGACTTTTCCTGTCAGTGATTTTTTTTTTATATTGATGATGTTTTTGTGGATAGTTATGGTTCATTTTATTTCACCACTGTGCTTTTTTCTGAGTATCACAATTCATTTATCTTTCCTCTGTTGATGGACATCTGGGTTGAGTAACTTCTCATTTTTTCCCCACAGAAGGAATACTAACTCAATAGGCTTTATTGCAGAAGCCCAAGAGTTGTTCTATACTAATTGATTAAGACACACAGTCTTTGTATGGTGAGAACAAGTACTCACAGGGGCAAACAAAGCATCTACAATTAGGTTGTTAAGTACACTCTAGTGCTCTCTACTTTTCTGTCTTTTGATCTTATCTGTTAAGCTCTGTAAATGATTTGCTGTTTAAGCTGTATTTGAGAAGCCATAGAATGTCAAAAACCGTGCCTCCTCAGGATACTGGTATGTGTGATGAGGAAAAGGTCCCTTTTCCAGGATTCTGGGTTAACAAATTTAAATAGGTTTTACTCAATGTAGGGAATATCAAGAGTGAAATATAGAGCAGATGCAGCATTTCCCACACTTGGGAGACCAAATCTTTTATCTTTCTGGAAAACACATAATCATCTCCCAGAATTAATGTTTCCAAAACTCAATATGGCAAGTTGTATCCAACTGTACAGACTTAACTGTGAATTATGACACCTCTTCCCAAAGTTCATATGTTAATGCCCTAACCTCCAATGAGACTATCAGTTCAGTCACTCAGTCGTGTCCGACTCTTTGCGACCTCGTGAATCGCAGCACACCAGGCCTCCCTATCCATCACCAACTCCCGGAGTTCACTCAGACTCATGTCCATTGAGTCCATGATGCCATCCAGCCATCTCATCCTTGGTC
>SJXQ01000294.1:25780-81651 GCA_006408695.1 Aepyceros melampus | reverse complement strand
GACTAAGGTCCGTCTAGTCAAGGCTATGGTTTTTCCTGTGGTCATGTATGGATGTGAGAGTTGGACTGTGAAGAAGGCTGAGCGCAGAAGAATTGATGCTTTTGAACTGTGGTGTTGGAGAAGACTCTTGAGAGTCCCTTGGACTGCAAGGAGATCCAACCAGTCCATTCTGAAGGAGATCAACCCTGGGATTTCTTTGGAAGGAATGATGCTAAAACTGAAGCTCCAGTACTTTGGGCACCTTATGCGAAGAGTTGACTCATTGGAAAAGACCCTGATGCTGGGAGGGATTGGGGGCAGGAGGAGAAAGGGACGACCGAGGATGAGATGGCTGGATGGCATCACAGACTCAATGGACGTGAGTCTGAGTGACCTCCGGGAGTTGGTGATGGACAGGGAGGCCTGGCGTGCTGCGATTCATGGGGTCGCAAAGAGTCGGACACGACTGCACGACTGAACGGAACTGAACTCACTCTTGGTTTGCGAGTTACTTCCTGGCTTTGGCTGGCCATCCATCTTGCTTGCTTCCTTGCCTGGTTCTTATCTAGCATCATCTCTGGCTAGATTCAGTATACCCCATCCCTCAGCTCTCTTCCTGAGAGATGCTACATTGCTTTTCCCTCTGATTAGCTTCCTTCTTCTGTGCCACATACCTAATTAGTTTCTTGTTGATTACTTACACATTTAGAGACCAGAGATTGCCATCTGTGTCATTTAAATGCTGAATAATTCTTATCTCTATAGCTGAACATTATTAATTGTTCATTAAATATTTATTGAATATCAATCAAACTAGTTTTCAAAGTTCTGTCAACCAACTGTGGTCATGAAAACACTATGGTAAATCAGGACTTGGATTTTTTTTTTTAATGAAGTAGAAAGTGATAGAATGGAAAATATCAGAGTGCAATGCAAAACAGTATTATTTTGTGAAACTTGTGTTTCATAAAAGTTGGGAATCTTAGGATCAAGTTATTTTTCATCACAGTAGGTCATGGTTAAAAAAGTTTGAAATTCACAAATTAGGTTACAGGGTGGTTCAGACAGATGAACTAGACATTGGTTGTTTTCATATGTCTAAAATATTTTGGCTCAGAGGATAAAGCGCCTGCCTGGAATGCAGGAGACCTGGGTTCGATCCCTGGGTTGGGAAGATCCCCTGGAGAAGGAAATAGCAACCCACTCCAGTATTCTTGCCTGGAGAATCTCATGGAGGGAGGAGCCTGGTAGGCTACAGTCCATGGGGTCACAAAGAGTCGGACACGACTGAGCGACGTCACTCACTCACTCAAAATATTTTCCAGTCATTTTCTGGCAACAGATCCACTTCAGTTCCATACTTATTTTCATATGTCTAAAATATTTTGGCTCAGAGGATAAAGCGCCTGCCTGGAATGCAGGAGACCTGGGTTCGATCCCTGGGTTGGGAAGATCCCCTGGAGAAGGAAATAGCAACCCACTCCAGTATTCTTGCCTGGAGAATCTCATGGAGGGAGGAGCCTGGTAGGCTACAGTCCATGGGGTCACAAAGAGTCGGACACGACTGAGCGACGTCACTCACTCACTCAAAAATTTTCCAGTCATTTTCTGGCAACAGATCCACTTCAGTTCCATACTTACAGGACAGTTTACTCACTCACCCATCGTTGTCATTAGAGAACTCCGTTGGCTGAGGAGGAAGCAAGTGAACAGTCTAATCAGGGTGCTCCTTGGGTTATTTTATTTCCCCTATTGCTATTGGAAAAAACTCTTTCCATTGTAGTTACCAGATTGGTAGAATATGCTTTTATGGCTACCAGTGGATATATTGGAGAGGCTTGGAGTGGGAAACACTGCCCCTGGTCCCAGTGTTAGCCCTGAGGACTTTCCCATTACAGAAGCCGATGAATTTCCTTTCTAGCTTAAAGTAGCTTAGGTGAATTTCTGCCCTTTGCAACCAAATGAATCCTGACTAACATAAATGAGCACAGAATGAAGAGTGGGGAAAGTTGGATGTAACTCTAACAGTATCATGTGCTACATATGTAACTCTTGAAAAGTCTCAAAAGCTATGTAGTTCTCAGTCTTCTCTTCCTCTGAAGTAAGAGAAGTGAATCTGATGGTAACTCACAATCCAATTTTTATTGGTCATCAGAGTTCCCTCTGGAGCTTTAAACAGTACAGGTGCCTGAGCTCTATATTGGATTTTCTGAATCAAAATCTGTAAGAGTATGTCCCACGTGTAATTTTAAAATGACCTTAGGTGATTCTGATGCACAGTCAACATGGGAAGGTGCTGGACTAGGTCATCTGTAAGGTGTTTTCCACCTTAATACTCAGTGCTCTGTGATTCTTCCAAGATCACAGAGTCCAATTAAATTTCTAATAGTTGACAAAGTGACAAATGCAGAATCTGTATTCAGATTATTTTTGTTGACTGTCCTGAGATGAATGATGCCATGTAAATGGTAATAATGACTACTAAAGGTGTGCTATCACCATTCCTTATTAGCCTTATAAAGAAATAACACTCACCAACACATCAATCAAATTTTCTTGGTGCAGACACTCAGAGCATGGTTGACATCGTAAAAAGCTGAGGCTTAAGAGAAGTTGGAAGTTTAAAAAAATAAGTAAGTGGAAGAAAGTCAGATGATTAAATTTGTTTTGTTTCATTACAAACAGTCCTGGTATCCAGAAGTGTCACATTTCATTTCTTCCCTGTGTCAGAGCACAAATGTAAATTAGCGATGTTAGACAAGTGATAATATAATGGCCTAAATAATCTTTCTTAAGTAATTGTTTCTTGCCTAAAGATTTCATTCTGTATAGAAAAGACATATTTTTCTCATTAATAAAAATCCCACAGAGATAAGTCTCATTATCCCTACAGATTTATGTCTATCTTCCTCTTTAATATGCTTCAAGATAATTCATTAGTCTGTTCATTGTTTTTCACAGGAACACTAACAAGACTAGCAGACTTGAAATCTTTTGTTTAGGAGACTGATGTCTTGGTAAGTTTTCATTACACTTCTCTCACTCCCACCCTTTGGTGGAAAATGCAGTGAGTTATGGGAGAGCTGCAGAGATGTTGTAGACAAGGCTTTCAAATGCACATATTCAGTTCAGTGTTCTGGGGGCTCCAGGGTAGTGGCCACAGAGAGGAGAAATATGTGTAGCATCTATTCTCAAATGTGAATGATTGATGAAGACCTCTGGAGAGGGAGGAGGATGCATAGAGACAACCGAGTAGGCAGAATATGGGAGGCAAAATAGCAGATAATTTTACACCCAAGAAAATAACTATTTTTGAAATGTCAGAGTAGCCTGTCAGCCCTGACAAATTTTTTTTTTAAAGATTTGGAGGAAACTGGGCGAGTAATTATAGTCAGTGACTGTCATTGTCAAGATAGTTGTGTAATTAAAGAAATTCAAAATATGTCTCATTTAGAGACACCTCAAATAGAGCCACAGGGGTAGCCATCAGTTGGAAAAGGTTAATAAAGTCGAAACAGTCAGACAATGGTGCCAAAGCTAAAATCCCGGCAGTGTCCATGACAGGAAAGGACATTCTGTCATCCGAAAGCATGGACCCTGCTTGAAAGCAAATCTGAACAGAGCAATCTGGAAAGAAAATGGGTCTTGGAATTCACAGTAAAATTGAAGAAAGGCACAGAGGAAAAGCCTACTAAATTTCTGTGCATTAACTATTCATTTTAAAATCCTATTTGTTTTCTTAAATTAATGGAATAATAAGTAGTTTGGAAGGGTGAGAGGAGAAAGATTCTTTCTTTAGATTCATAATACAGTTGGAATCCATTTTTGCTCATGTGGAAACCTAATGAAATGGTTGAAGTAGAGCAACTGGCTGTCTACACAGTCAGTGTATTAATAGGCATCAAGCTGAAAACTTCCACATAATTTGGAAAAATGAGAAAAGTTCACCTATGAAAGCATGTAGGAAGCAGATATGTATGAATTCAGGTGCTAGTTGGAGGGACAAAATTTTCATCACTTATTTAATAAATAGAGAAGCAGTTAGATGCAGCTGTCTCCTGCATCTGGTCCAGATTTATGGGTGCCCAAAGAGCACTCTGAATTCTAATGAAGACACTGCTCAGAGTAACTGATTGTGCAATCTTGTTATTGTGTGTTTTTTAAAATTAGAGATATCCTTCTAATTCTTACCATACCAAGGGAATTAAAGAAAAAAAAGCATATCTTTATATTTCTATGAAATCATATGTTTAAAATGATTTTTAGAATATACGAAAACTCCAAGGAAATTTGTTTCCTCTAAAACCAGGTAACATAGTCTTCCTTCCTCCTTCTCACTTCTTTTTTCTCCCCCTTCTCTCCTTTCCTTCACATTTTATATTTAGGATATGAAATCTCTCTAAGTGAAGTGTGAGAACTATGTGAAAATTAGGCTAAAATGGAAAGTTTATTTATTTTACATAAGAAAGCTTTCTTCATTGGCCACAAATAGATGTGATCTTTAATTACTAGCACCATATATTAGTTTAAATGTAAGAATAATTTTAAGTCATGTCTAAAAGAAAAACCAAAGTATTAAAATGTCAACCAACTACACTGGAGTGAAAGTATCTGCCCACATGTGTAACTTTCCCTCTTCTTATTTAATGTTTGGTGTACGGAGTAGTTTTCATCTCATGCATGAGCCAATGATACCAGCACTCAGTGCTCAAGTGTGGAGAATGTTGATCACTTCTCATGTACTAGGTTTGAAGAAGGACAGACTAGAGCGCAAGAGATCTATTAGCATCTCACTCAGCTAAGTTTCTTTAAAATCTGGCTCCCACTCTCACACTTGAGGTGAAAACACACTTGAGAGCATTTCAGGATACAGATGGTACATGTGTATTTATGGTTTCCAACCTAGCTCCTCTCACCTGTCACACCAAATGACTTATTATCAACTAGGATACTCATGGACAAGTATTAGTCATTGAACTCCACTCTGCTTGCCAGGCAATTCTTTAAGGAGGGATGCCCTTAAGATGTTATATTCACTGGCCTATATTTAAGCATGGTAATTAATGAGGTCAGGGTTTGAAATCCTGGCTGTTGACAAGAGAGGTCATATTCAACATTATTCACTATTCAGTTCAGTTCAGTTGCTCAGTCGTGTCCAACTCCTAGTGACCCCATGGACTGCAGCATGCCAAGCTTCCCTGTCTTACCAACTCCTGAAGCTTGCTCAAACATACGTCCATTAAGTTGGTGATGCCATCCAACCATCTCATCCTCTGTCATCCCCATCTCCTCCTGCCTTCAATCTTTCCCAGCATCAGAGTCTTTTCCAATGAGTCAGTTCTTCACATCAGGTAGGCAAAGTATTGGAGCTTCAGCTTCAGAGTCAGTTGTTTTCCTTTAGGATTCACTGGTTGGATCTCTTTTAAAGTCCAAGGGATTCTCTAGAGTCTTCTCCAGCACCACAGTTCAATTCTTCAAGCATCAATTCTTCAGCACTCAGCTTTCTTTATGGCCCAACTTTCACATCTGTATGTGACTACTGGAAAAACCATAGGTTTGACTAGATGGACCTTTGTCAACAAAGTAATGTCTCTGTATTTTACTATGCTGTGTAGGTTGGTCATAGTTTTTCTTCCAAGGAGCAAGCATCTTTTAATTTCATGGCTCCAGTCACCATCTGAGTGATTTTGGAGTCCCCCAAAATAAAATCTGTCCCTATTTTCATTGTTTTCCCATCTATTTGCCATGAAGTGATGAGACCGGATGCCATAATCTTAGTTTTTTGAATGTTGAGTTTTAAGCCAGCTTTTTCACTCTCCTCTTTCACTTTCATCAAGAAGCTCTTCAGTTCCTCTTCACTTTCTGCCATAAGGTTGTTGTCATCTGCATATCTGAGGTTATTGATATTTCTCCCAGCAGTCTTGATTCTATCTTTTGCTTCATCCAGCCCGGCATTTCTCATGATGTACTCTACATGTAAGTGACAATATATAGCCTTGACATACTCCTTTACCAATTTGGAACCAGTCTGTTGTTCCATGTCCAGTTCTAACTGCTGCTTCTTGACCTGCATACAGATTTCTCAGGAGGCAGGTAAGGTGGGCTGGTATTCCTATCTCTAAGAATTTTCCACATTTTTGTGATCCACACAGTTAAAGATTTTGGCACAGTCTATAAAGCAGAAGTAGATGTTTTTCTGGAACTCTTGCTTTTTTGATGATCCAGCGGATGTTGGCAATTTGAACTCTGGTTCCTCTGCCTTTTCTAAATCCAACTTGAACATCTGGAAGTTCACGGTTCATGTGCTATTGAAGGCTCGCTTGAAGAATTTTGAGCTTTACTTTGCTACTGTGTGAGATGAGTACAATTGTGGGATAGGTTGAACATTCTTTGGCATTGTCTTTTTTTAGAGTTGGAATGAAAACTAACCTTTTCCAGTCCTATGGCCACTACTTTTATTCACTATTACACATATGCTTTTCTAAAAGTCCAGATTTCACAGAGAGCCTTTCTCAGAGACCAGTTGCTGTACTGATAAACATATAGATGAGCTTACCAGAATAATAAGTACAACTTCACCCATGCAGATAGGAAATTATAATCTCAGTTTTCTTGTCTGTAAAATAAATACAGTAGTGCCTGTCCAGGCGCCCTTACAGTTTCTTGTGCTAGTCAAATGAAAACATATGAGTTTACTTCACAAAACTAAAGCTGTAAACTCATAATCTCAACCAGGTAGCCCAGAGACACGTTTGGTTTTGTAGAAGAATTTGTTTCATGTTCTCTAATTTGGGTGCTTTCAGATGAATGATAGTCCCTGACAGGTTTCACACCTAATGTAACATTAATTGACATAAACTGCTTAACCCTAAAGGCTTTTGAGTTTGTAATTGTGCTTATGCAAATGTGCTAAGCTAAGTCACTTCAGTCGTGTCCGACTCTGTGCGACCCCATAGATGGCAGCCCACCTGGTTCTGCCGTCCCTGGGATTCTCCAGGCAAGAACACTGGAGTGGGTTGCCATTTCCTTCTCCAATGCATGAAAATGAAACGTGAAAGTCGAGTCGCTTAGTTGTGTCCAACTCTTAGCGACCCCATGGACTGCAGCCCACCAGGCTTCTCCATCCATGGGATTTTCCAGGCAAGAGTACTGGAGTGGGGTGCCATTGCCTTCTCCATATGTAAATGTAAGTTATTATTATCAACAGTGCTGTAAGAGAAACTTCTACTGTTACAATGGTGTATTCATCAATGTCTTATAAATTATAAATAAATCTCTTTCTATAGCAACTGTAAATTCATCTCATCTGACTGTGAACTCACTGAGGAGAAAAGCAGCATTTTATTCATTATTTTATCTCCAAAACCTAAGACAGTATCTGGGCATTGTAAATGCTTGTTTAATATTTGTTGGGCTTAGTTGACCCAGATGGTAGGGAAAGTGGGTCATTGAAAGAGTGTAGATGTTCAAGAGGAGCAGAATATGAAAATGTAAAAAAAAAATCTAGAAGTATATAAAGTGTGGAAATAAGTGGTCTTGTAAGAATTGGGCTTCCTCCCTTAAGAGAAAAGAAAAATATTAGAACAGTAAATTTTGAGCACCAAGTGGACACTGGGACACAACCAGGACAGCTTAAGATTCCAGTGGATGCGACTCAGAGATGAGGAAATGGAATATGTCTTTCAAAGACAAAAAACGGAACTGGGTCTGTCACATAGCAGGAAGCACATCTTCTCAATGCTTCAGCTTGATGGGCAGTATCTGGGTTTGTTGGATAGGTACATACTAGCCTGGCCACAGGTGGTTTGCTGCTTATGTGTGGGTACCCAATTTAGGATTATGATATCAGCTGCCTCTGCTGCCTACATAAGATATGTCTTTGATCTGTATGCAAAGTGCCCAAGTGAAAGTTTTGTCACCTATTTCTGTCTACACAGATAGCCAGGTCATGGTTTATCACCTACAATCTTTCTCCTTCCTTGAGCTTCACATCAACAATTCACCAAGGCCTTTGACCTCTTTCAGTAGTGTAATAAGGCACAACCTCGACTAGAGTAGACCATCCACATGACATATCCTGGACCATTGGTCTAGATAGATTTTGGCCTCCAGACTGCAGTTTCTTCCTGCTTCAACTCATTACATGGGGCTTCTCTCTCCCTTAGATCCCCTGCTTGTTTTTCAAATTGAATTAAAATGTCAGCTCCAAAGATTCATGCTTATCTTACCATGGAAACTTCTGCTGTGTTCATTCATGCCTATGCATGCCCTCTCTTCATCAGGCTGTTTCTCATGCCCTCATATTCTTAGTGAGTTGACGCTTATTCTGTTTCCTACTTGCAATGGCTTCCCTGCTTTTCTTTACCAATCATTTGCAGTTTTAACTTAAATACTTTACTTTTGCAGTGTGCGTCTACATGTGGTTTTGTGCAAGTTCTGGCATAGGAATGCATCACCTGAAAAAGTCATTGTCCCACATATGGTGTCTTTATCTGGGAAGATGGCCTTGTCATTTTGAAAAGGACATGCATCCTATGGTGAGGAAGGGAAGGGTTTCCTATGCTGGCCTTCTATAAGAGGGTACTTGGCAGCAAAATTGCCTCACCGGGAGCAAGGACAACAAACCAGAACCTGTTGGTCAAATCCAGCCTGCTGCCTGTTCTTGCAAATGAGTCTTTATTGGAACATAGCTACACCCTTTCCTTCATATATCGTGCGTGGCTGCTTTCATGCTATGATGGCTGAGTGAGTAGTTGTAATAGAGACCATAACGGCTGCAAGGCCAAAATTAAAATTCAGTATCTAGTCCTTTACAGAATGTTTGCTGACACCTGACCTTGAATTTTCTTGATAATTTTAGCTTGTCTGGTCTCCTCCATTAGATTTTAGCCTGCTTAAGCCCATGTCTGTGTTTCCCCCACAGCAACTTGTAATACACTCCATGCAAGCAAAGAGTTGAATTTCTGATTGAATGACAGGCATTCATCCAAGTAACAATTTAAAGTGCACGAGGTGAGCAGGAAGATCCAGAGATCATTTATATTTTATGTAGTAGAAAGGCTATTTCCATTCCTTTTTCTTCTCAATACATTCATTATTTTAAGTTTTACTCCACAGGGGCACCATAGAAAAAGCATCTCAACTCTGTTGACAAATTTTCAGGAGACACAACCTTTTTGAGGAAAGGGACTCTTTCATTCACTGCAGCAGCCTCCCTCCTACTACAGCGTTTGGCACAGAGGAGATGCTCGACAGATATTAGTCAAATGAATGATGGATAAATGAGCTTCCTCTTCTGGTTGCAAATAACTTCATTTAAAATATGTTGTTTGAAAACATATGTAAACTTGGATTTCACAATGTTCATAGCTCAGAAGTTAATTAAATAACACCCAGGCATATGTTTGTTTGAAGAATGCCAGCATATTTTGCAGAGAGATCATCTAAAAAGCAAGCACTGGGATATGAAGCCCATCAGGCCAATTCTGTGTGTTAGGAAGAAACTCCTCCAAATAACAGTATGATGATCAAGATGAACATTGGCAGCTTCCATTTAAAAAGCAGATTGTGTTTCAGAATTACATTTGTAAGTCAAGAATTTGACCTATATTTTCTCATAGAAACAATCTTATAAGGAATGGCTAGATTTTCATCCAAAGAAATCATTGTGGCAAGGAGGCTTTGTTTGGAGGAAAACAATCCTGAGTCCAATCAGTCTTGGTCATGTCACTCATCTGCTGACTTGGGCAAGTTATTCTCCACTGTGGACATCTGGGGTTTGTTTTTAAATCTCTAAAGTGGGAGAAAATAACACACAAATTTTGGGGAGAATTATGTGTCATAAAAATATACATGAGTTGACTTTCACAACACCTGGCACATATTAAATACTTAAAAAATATATTTGAAACCTTTCCTTCCTTTCTGCACTCTCTTTTTAAAAAAATTTATTTATTTTAATTGGAGGCTAATTACTTTACAATATTGTAGTGGTTTTTGCCATATGCACCCCTCTTTCACCTCCAGTACTGTCACTTCCATCTAGAGATCAGTAATGTATATCCTTTTCCAGGCCCATCTCATTTCCCTAAGTATTCCAAGCTCCAGAATAACTAAAATTCTCATTTGTGTAATTCATCTGATTGTGCACAGGTGTTAGAAAGCACCCTGAGTGAATTTACTCATGTGTGTGTGCTCAGTCATGTCTGACTCTTTGGAACCTTGTGGACCGTAGCCTGCCAGGCACCTCTGTCCATGGGATTTTCCAGGCAAGAATACTGGGATGGCCTGCCATGCCCTCCTCCAGGGGATCTTTCTAATCCAGGGACTGAACCAGCATCTCATGCATCTCCTGCATTGCAGACAGATTCTTTACCACTGAACCACTGAGGAAGCCCCAAATTTACTTATCAGTTCAGTTCAGTCGCTCAGTTGTGTCCGACTCTTTGCGACCTCATGAATCGCACCATACCAGGCCTCCCTGTCCATCACCAACTCCTGGAGTTCACTCAGACTCGCGTCCATCAAGTCAGTGATGCCATCCAGCCATCTCATCCTCTGTCGTCTCCTTCTTCTCCTGCCCCCAATCCCTCCCAGCATCAGAGTCTTTTCCAATGAGTCAACTCTTCGCATGAGGTGGCCAAAGTACTGGAGTTTCAGCTTCAGCATCATTCCTTCCAAAGAAATCCCAGGGTTGATCTCCTTCAGAATGGACTGGTTGGATCTCCTTGCAGTCCAAGGGACTCTCAAGAGTCTTCTCCAACACCACAGTTCAAAAGCATCAATTCTTCNACAGTCAGCTCCCAGTCTTATTTTTTCTGACTGTATAGAGCTTCTCCATCTTTGGCTGCAAAGAATCTAATCAATCTGATTTTGGTGTTGACCATCTAGTGATGTCCATGTGTAGAGTCTTTTCTTGTGTTGTTGGAAGAGGGTGTTTGCTATGACCAGTGCATTCTCTTGGCAAAACTTTTAGCCTTGGCCTTGCTTCATTTTGTACTCCAAGGCCATATTTGCCTGTTACTCCAGTTATCTCTTGACTTCCTACTTTTGCATTCTAGTCCCCCATGACGAAAAGGACATCTTCTTTGGGCATTAGTTCTAGAAGGTCTTGTAGGTCTTCATAAAACCGTTTAAGTTGAGCTTCTTCAGCATTACTGGTCAAAGCATAGACTTGGATTACTGTGATATAGAATGCTGTGCCTTGGAAATGAACAGAGGTCATTCTGTCGTTTCTGAGACTGCATCCAAGTACTGCATTTGGACTCTTTTGTTGACTATGATGGCTACTCCATTTCCTCTAAGAGATTCTTGCCCTTAGTAGTAGATATAATGGTCATCTGAGTTAAATTCACCCATTCCGGTCCATTTTAGTTCACTGATTTCTTAAATGTCGATGTTCACTCTTGCCATCTCCTGTTTGACCACTTCTAGTTTGCCTTGATTCATGGACCTAACATTCCAGATTCATATGCAATATTGCACTTTACAGCATCAGACTTTACTTCCATCACTGGCCACATCCACAACTAGGTGCTTTTGCTTTGGCTCTGTCTCTTCATTCTTTCTGGAGTTATTTCTCCACTGATCTCCGGTAGCATATTGGGCACCTGCCAACCTGGGGAGTTCATCTTTCAGTGTCTTATCTTTCTGCCTTTCATACTGTTCATGGGGTTCTCAAGGCAAGAATACTGAAGTGGTTTGAAGTCCTTCTTCAGTGGACCATGTTTTGTCAGAACTCTCCACCATGACCCGTCCATCTTGGGTGGCCCTACACAGCATGGCTCATAGTTTCATTAACAAGGCTGTGGTCCATGTGATCAGTTTGGTTAGTCTCTCCCATCAGGAAGCTTCCATAAATCTTTTATCTTTCTCCATTAGAGGGCTGCTGCTGCTGCTGCTGCTAAGTCGCTTAGTCATGTCTGACTCTGTGCAACCCCATAGATGGCAGCCTACCAGGCTCCTCTGTCCATGGGATTTTCCAGGCAAGAGTACTGGAGTGGGGTGCCATTGCCTTCTCCACCATGAGAGGGCTGACAGAATGAAAACCACAATCACAGAAAATTAATCAAATTGATCACATGGAACACAACCTTGTATAACTCAATAAAACTATGAGCCATGCTGTACAAGACCACCCAAGTTGGACAGGTCATGGTGCAGAATTCTGACAACATAGAGGCCTTTCTCCACTGGAGAAAGGAACAGGAAACCACTTCAGAGGTCCATGACATTGTACATGAGGCAGGGATCAAGACCATCCCCAAGAAAAACAAAAGTAAAAAGGCAAAATGGTTGTCTGAGGAGGCCTTACAAATAGCTGAGAAAAGAAGATAAGTTAAAGGCAAAGGAGAAAAGGAAAGATATACCCATTTGAATTCACGGTTCCAAAGAATAGCAAGGAGAGATAAGAAAGCCTTCCTCATTGATCAGTGCAAAGAAACACAGGAAAACAATAGAATGGGAAAGACTAGAGATCTCTTCAAGAAAATTAGAGATACCAAGGGGACACTTCATGCAAAGACGGGCACAGTAAAGGACAGAAATGGTATGGACCTAACAGAAGGAGAAGATGTTAAGAAGAGGTGGCAAGAATACACAGAAGAACTATACAAAAAAGATCTTCATGACCCAGATAATCATAATGATGTGATCACTCACCTAGAGCCAGACATCCTGGAATGTGAAGCCAAGTGGGCCTTAGGAAGCTTCACTACTGGAGGTGATGGAATTCCAGTAGAGCTATTTCAAATCCTGAAAGATGATGCTGTGAAAGTGCTGCACTCAATGTGCCAGCAAATTTGGAAAACTCAGCAGTGGCCACAGGACTGGAAAAGATCAGTTTTCATTCCAATCCCAAAGAAAGGCAGTGCCAAAGAATGCTCAAACTACCGCACAATTGCACTCATCTCACATGCTAGCAAAGTAATGCTCAAATTCTCCAAGCCAGGCTTCCACAGTACATGAACTGTAAACTTCCACATGTTCAAGCTGGATTTAGGAAAGGCAGAGGAACCAGAGATTCAATTTCCAGCATCAGTTGGATCATCAAAAAAGCAAGAGAGTTCCAGAAAATCATCTACTTCTGCTTTATTGAATATGCCAAGCCTTTGACTGTGTGGATCACAACAAACTATGGAAAATTTTCCACAAGATGGGAATACCAGACCACCTGACTTCCCTCCTGAGAAATCTGTATGCAGGTCAAGAAGCAACAGTTAGAACTGGACATAGAACAACAGGCTGGTTCCAAATTGGGAATGGAGTACATCAAGGCTGTGTATTGTCACCCTGCTTATTTAACTTATATGCACAGTGCATCAAAGAAAATGCCAGGCTGGATGAAGTACAAGTGGAATCAAGATTGCCGGGAGAAATATCAATAACCTCAGATGATACCACCCTTATGGCAGAAAACAAAGAACTAAAGAGCCTCTTGATGAAAGTGAAAAAGGAGAGTGAGAAGGCTGGCTTAAAACCACATTGAGAAAACTAAAATCATGGCATTTGGTCCCATCACTTCATGGGAAATAGATGGGGAAAGAATGGAAACAGTGAGAGATTTTTTTTGTGGGGGTGCGGGGGGGCTACAAAGTCACTGCAGATGGTGACTGCAGCCATGAAATTAAAAGATGCTTGCTCCATGGAAGAAATGCTATGACCAACCTAGACAGCATATTAAAAAGCAGAGACATCTTTTACCAAAAAATGTCCATCTAGTCAAAGCTATGGTTTTTCCAGTAGTCATGTATGGATGTGAGAATTGGACTTTAAAGAAAGCTGAGTGCAGAAGAATTGATGCTTTTGAACTGTGGTGTTGGAAAAGACTCTTGAGAGTCCTTTGGACTGCAAGGAGATCCAACCAGTCCATCCTAAAGGAAATCAGTCCTGAATATTCATTGGAAGGACTGATGCTGAAGCTGAAACTCCAATGTTTGGCCACCTGATGTGAAGAACTACTCATTGCAAAATACTCTGATGCTGAGCAAGATTGAAGGCAGGAGGAGAAGGGGATGACAGAGGATGAGATGGTTGGATGGCATCACTGCCTCAGTGGACATGAATTTTAGCAAGCTCCAGGAGTTAGTGATGTACAGGGAAGCCTGGCGTGCTGCAGTCCATGCAACTGCAGAGAGTTGGACATGACAGAGCAACTGAACTGAACTGAACTGACTCTGGGAGAATCTAGGTCTTGTTCTGATAGGCAGAGCCATACTCAGTAAATCTTTAATCCAATTTTCTGTTGATGGGCAAGGATGTGTTCCCTCCCTGTTGTTTGACCTGAGACCAAAACTATGGTGGATGTAATGAAGATAATGGCAACTTCCTGCAATGGGTCTTGTGGATGCACTGCGGTACTCATTGCCCCTCACCCTGTAGCAGGCTCCTGTTGACTGCTGGAGACTGACAGGCAAGTCTGGGTCAGTCTCTTGTGGGGACACTGTTCCTTCCTCCTGGCTCCTGGTACGCACATGGTTTTGTTTGTGCCCTCCACGAGTCTGTTTCCCAGTCCCCTGGAAGTTCTGTAATCAAATCCCACTGGCCTCCAAAGTCAAATTCCCTGGAGGTTCTCAGTCCCTTCAACAGATCCCCAGGTTGGGAAATCTGTTTTGGGTCCTAGAACTTTCTTAACAGTATGAGAATTTGTTTGGTATAATTGATCTGCCATTTGTGGGTTGTCTGCTCAGTGGTTCTATTGTGGGGTTAATGGCAACCTCCTCCATTAGCATAAGAGGGCTTATGCTACAAGCTGTGTGACCCAGGTCTGCTGCACCCAGAGCCCCTGCCCCTGTGGTAGGCCACTGCTGATCCATGCCTCCACAGGAGATACTCAAACACCATAGCTTTGACTATGTAGACCCTGGTAGGCAAAATGATATCTCTGCTTTTTAACACGCTGTTTAGGTTTTTCATAGCTTTTCTTCCAAGGAGCAAGCACCTCTTTATTTCATGGCTACAGTCACTGTCCACAGTGATTTTGAGCCCAAGAAAATAAATATGTCACTGCTTCCACTTTTTCCCCTTCTGTTTGTATGAAGTAATGAAACTGGCTGCCATGATCTTAAGTGTTTTTAATGTTGAGTTCCAAGTTGGCTTTTTCACTGTCCTCTTTTACCCTTATCAAGAGGCTCTTCAGTTCTTCTTCACTCTCTGTCATTAGCATGGTATCATCTGCATATCTGAGGTTGCTGACATTTCTCTGGCAATCTTGATTCCAGCTCGGGATTCATCCAGCCTGGCATTTTGCATGATGTACTCTACATATAAGTTAAATAAACAAGGTGAAAATATCCCGACTTGTCATACTCTTTTCTGGATTTGGAACCAGTCAGTTGTTCTATGTGTGGTTCTAACTGTTGTCTTCTTGACCTGCACATAGGTTTCACAGGTAAGGTGGTCTGACACTCCCATGCACTTAACTTTTTAAAAAAGACTCCTTTCAGGGATAATTAGCACCTGTGGTCTTGCAAGTAATGAAAGCAACTCTCCATATTGTTGAGTAAGTGTGGCCAGGGTCACCCTGGAGGGTGAGAGGACAACTGGATACCCTATTAGCCCCTCCCCCATTCTCCTACTTCCTGATGAGGGAACCATGGCTTTAATAAATATGGGTCTTTCCCCTCCTTCTGAGGACAGAATAAAAATCATCACTAACTTTGGGATAGAACTTTACAGTTGACAGAGGACTTACCAATTCCTTGCTTGGCTCAATCCCTGGCTGGCCTGGGTGGTAGGAATCACATGCCCATTTCTCAGATGAGGAATCTAGGGCTCTGAGATAGAATGTGTGGCCAGGACTGCACCTGGAGGAGTCTAAGCTGGACCTTGTGTCTGTCTACTGATTCAAAGCAGTCCCTTCCCAGGGATGGCACCAAGGACACTCCAAGGGCAGCTTTGGCCCAGCAGCAGTCTTGAGGCTCCAGGAAAACCTATGTCATTAAAACCCTTACATCAGAAGCATTTGGCTCCTTCTCTGATGGTCACATTTAGCGACTTCCTGGAACTGGAAAATCACAGCTAGGTTCTGGTGAGTCAATCAGCTGGAGACATCTTCCAGCCCTGCCCCATGAGGGGCTCACCTTCCAGCCCTGTGTCCCCCTGGGGCTAATGTCCCCCTCCTTGTCCCCCTCAGCAGAAACAATCAGGGTGCATCCAGTCTCCCCAACCCCTAGCTCCTTCCTTATCCTTACCCCTCTTCTGGGGTGCCATGGACTCCAGAGCATAAACCTATGTTTTTAAGTGCAAAAAAGAAAATATATCGAATTACAAACACAACCAAAATACAGTTGTAAACATATTTTTAATTTGCAATAAAGTAATATATATGTTTTCTTTATTTCATTGTTAAATGATATCTAATATCAAACACAAAGTAGCAATGAACATAATGATATTATAAAATATCTGCAGATGTAATATGACAGGAAAATATCTGTGATTCTGCAAGTATCATAATTATAAGGCTTAATGGTCTGTGGCTTACATTCATTGTAGAAGGAAACAGTTTTAATTACAGGTTAGTGAAAATAGAGATTTTACTTTTTCATCATCAGTTCATGAACCCCTGGGTTAGGAGGGGCATGGGGTCTCTAGACCTCTGGTTAAAAAGCCCTGCACACCAATTTTGTACTTGTACATCACTTTAATTCCCTGCTGACAGTTAGGATAGAGTAGTGGCTAGAAGCTCACCATATAGGTAGGCAACATGAGTCTAAACCCCTGCTCTGTCTTAGTAGCTGTGTGACATAAGTAAGTTACTTAGCCTGTCTGTTTCTCTATGTCTCATCCACACAATGGGTAGTAATAATAATTTCTACCTAATGACACTATTGCTTTGCCCAGACTCTGGCGAACAACAGTGTTCCATTAAATATTTTTCATTTATGTTGATTTTTTTAATTTGACCTTTTAGAAAGCCCTACATGGCCATTATTATGTCCATTTTTCCATCTGAAGTAACTGAGACTCAGAAGAGGGAAGTTGTGCCCAGTATAACATAGGTTTTTCTAATCATGATACTACTGAGGAGAATTCCAGAAAGGTAGTCTGAAAAAAAAAAAACCATAAGTCTGGACAGTGAGGAGATACTAAGGAAAAAGACAAAGCTGTCCAACCATTTTCAGTTAGGTGATTTGGTGTCCAAATTAAAAAAACACTTTTTTTCCTCCTCAGGAGCTAAAACTGCAGTTTTATTGACTATCTATCTGTACGTGTCACTATGAGCAAAGATGGTTCTCCGTGTTCTCAGCAAACTAGAGTTGGCATATGCTAGCACTGCAATAGCTTTTCCTCTTGGGAAACCACCCATCTCTCTCTCTCTTAGTCCATGAGATTCTGGTGTGGCAGCTCTCCCACTCCCACCACCCACCCTACCACAGTCCATATGAGCATCTTTCAAGTATCACACAAGACTCACACCAGAAGAAACAGGGTCAAATTTGTGAATTTAGTCAGAGCATGAGGAAAATGGCCCTTTTCTTCTCTGGAGGTTTTTGAGATAGTAGCAGGGAAGCCTAGAACCATTGTTAGCCATATTTATCAGCATATGGGAAGAGCCTGGTCGACAAAAAATGACAAAACAAAGGGAATCAGAACTGAGGATTGATGAGATAACATCCTGGATTAAGCCATGCCTGAAGGCCATGCAAATGTCGCATGTTTAATACCTTTTATTTTCTGTTTAATAGGAGTTGGTTTTCTGCCACTTGCAAACAAAATGATCTTAGCTTACAAAATCCCTTGCTTATTTTCTTATCTCTAACCTTCCTAGCTCAGCTCAGCAGGGTCCACTGTGCTTTCCAACTCTTGAGGCCTAAGCCTACTGCAGTTTCTTAGCCCATCATTCTGATGGAAAAGAGAATGTCTCAAATACCGCATCGCTCACCCTTCACCACCACCACCTAGTGGAACCATTTGCAGACTCCGGGTCCCAGAGAAGCCCCTGAGGCTGTGTTGGAGTCCTGGAGTCCAGTCCTGGCTCTCTGCCTTGGCAGCAGCGTGTCATGTCTGGAGGCCAGTTCTATATCAAGTTTGCCGGCCCTGATTGGGGACTTCTGTTCTGTTAGTCCAGTGTCTGAGCACATCATACTGGCTGCCCATCAAGCCAATTGCTTTTCTCCTTGCTATTCCAAGGCAGATCATCAACATACCAGCATCTTTCAGCTTAGTCATAGCCTGACTCATATCAAATTTTTGACACTATTTCTATATCTGGCAAAAAAATGACTTGGAAAGTCAGACTTAGGGTAGACTATTAAACTGAAAATAAATTCCTTATGGGGATCATTTAAACCTAAGCCATTACAAATCCCAGCTATAAGAAGACAGAGGGCTAAGACTTTTTAATGCCTCGACAGTTAAAACAGTCGTTAAATTTCAGCCTGATTCTCTAAGCCATGATTTTAAAGTTCTATTGGGAAAACACACAAGGACAGAGTGGGTTTATGCAGTGGTGGGACAATTATAGGAACAGTGAGAGCAAATAGTGAGCTTTCTTCTCCTCCCAGCTTCAGGGAGGTACAGCTGTGCAGCCTGAAGGGTCCTGTAATGGAGAACTGACTGGCTGTCCCTGAACGCTTCTTTCAAGATCAGTTCCCAGATGCAATCACACTTGGCTCAGAATAGCTTGAGGAAGAAGACAAACTCCCCTTCCTGTGCACAGAGAAAGATACAAAGTTCAGAGGACAGCGGCCACAGGTCGGTGACAAATGTGAGGCTCTTTGGGCCAGGAATTTAGCCCTTTGTACTGCCTCGGATGAGGCCCATCTGACAAGAAAAGAGTCAGCCCCCCTGGGGGAAATCCACTGATTAGAAATTACAATGGGCAAAAATGACAACAACCATCATCTGCCGAATGCTTACTCCATGCCAGGCACTCTTCTAAGGCGTTAGGTGTGCCATCTCAGCTAAACCTCATAATAACCCTACAGAATCAAGATAATATTAGCCCCATTTTACACAGAGGAAGCAGAGGCTTAAAGAGGTCAGATCCCTGCACTAGTTATTTATTGCTAGGCTAAAAATTTCCCCAAAACGTAATGGCTTAAACCAATTTTATATTATCTCAAGTCTCTGTGGATCAGAAATCTGGAACCATCCTAGCTAAGTAGAGGAGGGGGGAAGGGGAGGAGTCTCTCCAAAGGTGTTGTCAAGATGTTGGCCGGGACTGAGATTAGCTAAAAGCTGGAAGGTCCACTCTCAAGAGGCTCACTCCATGGCTGCTGGCAGGAAGCCTCAGTTCTTCACCAGATGAGCCTCTCCACAGGGCTGCTTGAGTGTCCTCTCAACATGGCAGCCCCTGTCCCCAGAGTGAGTAATCCAAGAGAGCCTGGGAGGAAGCCACAGTGCCTTTTATATCTTCATCGTGAATGTCATGCAATGACACTCTGCCTTATTCTGTTCGTTAGAAAGCAGTCACTTAGTTCACATGAATAGAGGAGTCAGCTGTACTTTTTGAAGAACTGAAGTTTGTGAACATATTTCAAAACTCCCAGAACACCTATCCAAGATCACAGTGTGGCTGAGCCAGTGGATAATCCTCTGCTCTCAACAAGATCATTTTGCTTCTCAAGAAACAATGAAAGAAAAACCTTCCTCCTATGTATGCCTTTTAGAAAAGGCAGAGGAGCCAGAGATCAAATTGACAACATCCGCTGGATCATCGAAAAAGCAAGAGAGTTTCAGAAAAGCATCTATTTCTGCTTTATTGATTAGGCCAAAGCCTTTGACTGTGTGGATCACAATCAACTGTGGAAAATTCTGAAGGAGATGGGAATCCCAGACCACCTGACCTGCCTCTAGAGAAACTTGTATGCAGGTCAGGAAGCAACAGTTAGAACTGGACATGGAACAACAGACTGGTTCCAAATAGGAAAAGGAGTACGTAAGGCTGTATATTGTCACCCTGCTTACTTAACTTATATGCAGAATACATCATGAGAAATGCTGGGCTGGAGGAAGCACAAGCTGGAATCAAGATTGCTGGGAGAAATATCAATAACCTCAGATATGCAGATAATACCACCCTTATGGCAGAAAGTGAGGAGGAGCTAAAAAGCCTCTTGATGAAAGTGAAAGAGGAGAGTGAAAAAGTTGGCTTAAAGCTCAACATTCAGAAAACTAAGGTCATGGCATCTGGTCTCATCACTTCATGGGAAATAGATGGGGAAACAGTGGAAATAGTGGCTGACTTTATTTTGACGGGCTCCAAAATCACTGCAGATGGTGATTGCAGCCATGAAATTAAAAGATGCTTACTCCTTGAAAGGAAAGTTATGACCAACCTAGATAGCATATTAAAAAGCAGAGACATTACTTTGTCCACAAAGGTCTGTCTAGTCAAGGCTATGGTTTTTCCAGTAGTCATGTATGGATGTGAGAGTTGGACTGTAAAGAAAGCGGAGTGCAGAAGAATTGATGCTTTTGAACTGTGGTGTTGGAGAAGACTCTTGAGAGTCCCTTGGACTGCAAGGAGATCCAACCAGTCCATCCTAAAGGAAATCAGCCCTGGGTGTTCATTGGAAGGACTGATGTTGAAGCTGAAACGCCAGTCCTTTGGCCACCTGATGCAAAGAGCTGACTCATTTGAAAAGATCCTGATGCTGGGAAAGATTGAAGGCAGGAGAAGGGGACGACAGAGCATGAGATGGCTGGATGGCATCACAGACTAAAGGGGCATGGGTTTGGGTAGACTCTGGGAGTTGGTGATGGACAGAGAGGCCTGGTGTGCTACGGTTCATGGGGGTCGCAAAGAGTCGGACATGACTGAGTGACTGAACTGAACTCAACTATATATCCAGGAACATAAACTCCAGGTAATCATTTAAACAGGTAAAACATGCATCTGGCAAAACATTTACAATTATGCAAAAAGGATATATGCTTTCCCTGGTAGCTTAGCTGGTAAAAATCTGCCTGCAATATGGGAGACCTGGGTTCAGTCTCTGGGTTGGGAAGATCCCCCAGAGAAGGGAATGGCAACCCACTCCAGCACTCTTGCCTGGAGAATTCCATGGACAGGAACCTGGCAACTATGGGGTTGCAAAAAGTCGGACATGACTAAGCATCTGCCTCTCTCTCTCTCTCTCTCTCTCTCTCTCTCACACACACACACACACACACACACACAGAGGATGCATAGTGCAAAGGAAGCCCTTGCATAAATCCTTCCAGAGATGGCCCAAGCCAGTGATTCTCAGTGCAATCCCAACCAAAAGCATCAATCACTTGGGAACTCGCTAGAAATAGAAATTCTCAGGCCAACCCCAGGCCTAGTGAGTCAGAAACATGGGGACAGGGCCCAGCCATCTGGGTTATAATAAGCTGCCAGATAAGTCTGATGAACATCAGTGTTTAAGAACCACTAGTTTATGCAACAAAGCATCAAACAACTTAAAGCCTTTAGGTGCTCCCACCATTTAGACTGTGTTAGGAATAAACTTTTGTATATCTTGAAATTACCTTGTAAACACCACAATGATGGTACATTGCATTACGCCTGAGTGAAAACCACAGTGCAATGATATCAGTTGCCTGGCTTTGGTAAATTTATATATACATACATATATATATATATATATATATATATAATGGGAACTATTCCCAATTGGAAGTATCTATCCCACAGTGCCTTATCTCTTGAAGGCCCTGCAGCTTGTCTGCAGAGAAGT
Organism: Aepyceros melampus; assembly: GCA_006408695.1. Taxonomy (NCBI): domain Eukaryota; kingdom Metazoa; phylum Chordata; class Mammalia; order Artiodactyla; family Bovidae; genus Aepyceros; species Aepyceros melampus. Next base: position 60,004 of record SJXQ01000294.1, on the reverse strand, counting down.
CATTTCAAGATGGTTCTATCACAAGTCTTTTTATATGGCAGGGCCCACAATATTTTCTTTTCAAGCTTAAGATTGTTCATCTGTTGATCTGCAACCATTGTCTTCATGCAGAGGATGTGTGAGCTCAGGAAGTCATGGAAAGATCCTATGTCTTTTTGATTGTCATTGGAACTTCTCTTTTACAGAAATCTGATTGTGGCAGATGAACTTTATTTGTTAAAATTATACTAATGATAATACTAATGGCAATATGAACACAGAGTTATATCGTCTCTAAAGAAAACAAAATATGTTAAATTCTAATTTAGGAAATGACTTTATTTTACCAAATTTATTCCAGGTACAAAAGAGCACACTAGAGACTTCTTTTAGCTAGCAACTCTCATGACCTTTAAGTATGATTCAACTTACAAAAAGTCATTATTCATTCAAGCAGTGTTCTGGGAAGACACCCGCATAATAAAGTGACGCTTGCTGGAGAACCAGGGCATGAGGACAATGCTGATGTCCTCAGGTTGTGTTAACACAAGCGACACATCTTACCTTATTATGTTTCACATATTGGAAACGCAGTAATGAAGATAAGAGGTCAGACTTCATTCTTCTTTAGGCATTAGATCAACCAGAGAGAATCCAGGACTTCTGGACATGTGTCAAAATAGAGACGCCGTGTATGTACATATGCATGTTTCTAGGGCGCATTTCCATACCTCTAGCTAGTCTATTCACATGTGTTGTATTTGTCATCTACTGCTGTATAACAAATATCTCCTATAGTTAGCAGCCTAAATAACGAACATGTATGAGTTCACACAATTTCTGAGAGTCGGGAATATGCAGGGATTTTCTCCTCCCATCAAAAGTGGTCACTGTTTTATGTTTTAAATCATTAGTCAGCTAAGTTTGTTGTGCCACTTTCCCAGCCTGGCATCCAACAAGGGGGAAAAAAATGAAGCTCTGATAGTGACAAAAATCAGAATATTTATTTAAATTTGGGGTGGGGGACAACCTAAACACCATAGGGGATGGTTTAACAAGTTATGCCTCATTCCAATGATAGACTACTGAACTATCATTAAAAAAGATCAAGGGTAGGAGAGCTGGGAGATGGGAAGGAGGTTCCAGAGGAAGGGGACATATGTATACCTATGGCTGATTCACATTGTTATGTGGCAGAAACCAGTACAACAATATAAAGCAATTATCTTCCAATTAAACATGAATTGTAAAAAAGATCATATCATCAAAGAATATATGGTGCTATGCAAAGATGTTCATGTGTTGCGTGCTAGGTTGCTTCAGTCGTGTCCGACTCTTTGCAGCCCTATGGACTATAGCCCGTCAGGCTCCTCTGTTTATGAAGATTCTCCAGGCAAGAATACTGGAATGGGTTGCCATGCCCTCCTCCAGGGGATCTTCCTGACCCAGGTTTCAAACCCACATCTCTTATGTCTCCTGCATTGGCAGGCAGGTTCTTTAAGTGCCTTCTGGGAAGCTCACAAAGAAATTCATAGCATGATCTTAAATCAAAGACTATGATCCCAATTTATATAAAAATGATGCATATGTATTCATAACAAGTAACATTTCTTGAGCACTTAAACATGCCAGGCATTGTGCCATTACTGTAAACCAATCTTTTTATTTAATCCTCACAACTTTCATATTTGTAGATATATCTATCTTTTAGGTGAGGGAATTGAATCACAGCAAGATTAAGAATCTGCTCAAGAATGGGAGAACATACTTGCAAATCACATATCTGTCATAGGTCCACTATCCAGACTATATAAAGAATTCTTACAATTCAATGACTGAAATATTATTCAGTCATAAAAGTGACTGAACATCTAATACATGCTACATTATAGATGAACCTTGAAAATGTGATCCTAAGTGAAAGAAGCCAGACATAAAAGATCACATATTATATAATTCCATTTATATGAAATATCCAGAATAAGTAAATTCATAGAGACAGGAAGCAGACTAAGGTCATGGGGATTAAAGCATGACTGTGTAATGTGTGCAGGGTTCCCTTCTTGGGGTGATGAAAACGTTTTTAAACTACGTAGAGGTGAGTACCCACTCCAGTGTTCTTGAGTTGAGAATCCCAGGGACGGGGGAGCCTGATGGGCTGCCGTCATGGGGTCACACAGAGTCGGACACGACTGAAGTGACTTAGCAGCAGCAGCAGAGGTGATAGTTGCACAGTATTGTGAATGTAATAAATGTCATTGAATTGTAGGCTTTAAAATGGCAACTGCATCATTGCATCTTTTGTCAATTTCACCTCAATTTAACAGGGAAGGGAAGAAAAGGGAGGGGAGGAGAGGGGACAGAAAAGAGGGACTTTCCTGGTAGTCCAGTGGCTATGGCTCCACTCTCCCAATGCAGGGGGTCTGGGTTCGATCCCTCGTCAGAGAACTAGATTCCACATGCCACAACTAAGGGTGAGGATCCTGCATGCTGCAACTAAGACCCAGAGCAGCCAAATACATACATACATAAATATTTTAAGGAAACGACTTTTCCCAAGGTCACACAGCTGACATATTGCAGGATTCGCACCTGGATGGTCTGGCTTCCTGACATCTTCCTCAGATCAGGAGGAAGCATAGCACACAATTAACAGAAGTTTCCTGGATGATGGGACTGAAAATATTTCTTATGTTGCTCTTAAAAATGTTCTGAAATTCTCAGCTTTTCCAGATAATGATAATAAATACATGCAATTTAATGATGAGGATCTTTGAGTATCCCGTGTCAACATATAAACCAAAGGCTGGCCTTACTTACTAAATGTCACTAAGCTGGGTCATTTACACCTGGGACCCTCAATTTATCTGTTAAATGGGGACAAAAGAAATGAGAAAGAAATCTATCTCTGAGGACTTTGTGGGGTTCACCGGGCAGAAAGTGTGTGATCGGTCCAGCCTAGCTAATAGGGGATAAAGTAGAGGTCATGGGACTTCCTTGGTGGTCCAATGGCTAAGGCTCTGAACTCCCAGGACAGAGGCCAGGTTTGACTCCTGGTCAGGGATAGATCCCACATGCTGCAACTAAAGATCACGCATGCCTCAACTAAGACACAGTGCAGCCAAATAAATGAATAAATAAATGAAGAGGAGGTCATGTGCCTGATTAGAAAGAACTTGCAATCATTCCCACTGGGATTCAAATGCACTTTGATTCATCCACTATGATTTTTAGCAAGATCCTGGCTAGGATCTTTCAGGCTCAATAATACCTACCTTCTGTTTTTTTTTTTTTTTTAAGGATTAAAGGATAACCCCTGCTAAGTGCCTAGCGCAATGCAAAATACAAACAGGTACTCAACAAAAAATAGCAAGTGTCACCAAGTGTTTACTCCCTTTTTCCAAGGAGAGGGACAGGTGATGAGTGGGAGTCACTGAGGATGGGTGCACCTCTGCCCTTGACTTTCTAATTCCAAGCTACACATGGTGTGTTCCATTCTCTCCAGCTATAAAGGAAACAGTCACAACCCCAGATGGCTCCATGGCCATTCTCTTCTGCACCCTGCTTTGCCAAGTGAGAGGGCCACAAGGAGAGAATGGAGAAAGTTTCTGTTCTAGGTTGGCAACCAGGCACCTGCTAAGTCAGCCAGGCTTTACAATGCTGGAATTTGAGAGTCAGGATAGTTATACAGAATGACCAGGACACTTAAACTGGGGCTATAAAGGAGGGACTCAGAAAACATGGTCTCAAGATCCACTGTACTTTTAAGATATTCTCCCTGAATAAGATTACACAGTTGCAAAGATATGAAGAATGTGGTTCATCACCCAACTTCAAATCTAGGTCCTATTTGTAAATTAATATATATATATTCTAAATTATGTAGCCATCCTGTGATTCATATAGAATGTGTTTGTGTTTTTTTTTTTTAAGGCACAGACTTCTAAAAACAAGATCAAACTTTCAATGCCAGCACTTTAAACAGTTTAAATAGCTTATTTGGTTCTAGCATTTCTTCTAGTTTCAATTATTGCGGGCTGGAGCCTGGCAGACTGGGTGTGGCTAGGTCCCTGGAGGGACAGCTCCTGGCGTCTCAGGAATGGACCCAGCCCTGTGGGGGAACGGACCTCTGGGCGAGCCGAGGGGACAGCGGGCCTCCGCACCTGACGGGGCCCGACACGCTGGCCAGGGAGAGCCCAACAAAGGCCCCGTGAAATGCAGCGGCAGAAAGAGCTGCAGCCAGCCCCCGCCGGATGGGAAACCCTGCTGCCAACCAGCCCCCGGGCCGTGCGCCCTTGTCCCCGGAGTGAACTCTCCCTCTCTGCGCCCAGCTAATGGCGGGGCGCGCGGCCGCGGCCCCTCTTCTCCCCCCTTTAAAGAGAAGGGCGCGATTGTGTGGATTTCACAGTCTGAGCACAGCTGAAAGGAAGAGAATGAAGTCTCCCTCACGGCTCTTTTCAAGGAGGCCGAGGCTGCGATTCGCCTTCATTCAGAATATATGAAGCTTTTGTGCGTCGGGGCCCGGCAGCCGCGGCGGCCCCGCTCCCCGGCTGACTCTCTTTACAGTGGAAACGTACAGTAATTAACACGGGTTCCGCTCCCGCCAGCGCCCGGAGTTGAAGGGGGCCGCCGCCTCCGCGCGCCTGGGAACCCGGGCCCGCCGCAGAGGCCCGCATTTGTCCACCTGAGAACGCCGCGGCGCATTTGTAAACCTTGGCCCCGCGGCCCGAGAGCCATCCATTTTGGCTCCGAGATGCCGGGCTGTCTGGGCGCGCGGTGGCCCCCGCATGTGTTGCTAATAAAAGTCAAGCGCGCTCCTTTACCCCGCGAGCTCGCGGCAGGGGGCACCACCCGGGCCGGGGGAGGAAGCCCCGGGGCCAGCCCAGGTGACCCTTGGGGGCTTCTCCATCTCTGACTGCGGGAAGTCTTCTGATTCTGAGGAGGCGGGAGGGCTGTAGACAAAATACTTGAGCCTTCTTCCATGGGAATTGTCACCATGCGATTAAATTTTAATTTAATTTATTGTTAAATTTTATTTATTTATTTTTGGTCTAAAGCAGTTGAAATCTGAAATCTGGCTCGAGTGGCCGAGGCCTGCCAGTATTTTGGCTGTGCATAGTTTTCAAGCTTCTTTTTTGTCACTCTACTCGGATGATTCATGCTGGAAAGCATGTTGTATCATTTATCCAGTAATGCAGCCTAATAACCCCCCCCCCCCTTCAAATACGTTCCTTAAAGAGCCAGAAGAATTTGTTCCTGTGGACTCAAACCTATGTTCTTAATAAAGGTTGATTGAAGAAATGGAGCTGGGGGAGTGGGTGGTAGAGAAGGGGGCTAAGCTTGTTTATGAAACTCCAACACTGACCTTGTCCCCTTCCTTTCCATTCTGGCTGGTGGGATTAAAACACGTGTTTTGACACAAAGTTTTGAATGCGAAGTTAATTTTTAAAAGCCATCCTTCTCCCAGTGTCAGCACTAGAGGGATGCAATGTTCAGTTTTGAGCTCTGTGAGAAGGAAAACAGTGTTTTAGACCAGTAATCACTGAAGTGAATCAGCTCCTGCCTGTGTTTGAGCATCATCGTGAGCAAGGTGTCGGGTATGGAGTTCAGAATGCTCCTTGGGAGGTAAGTCACCTGTGTTAATGTACAATGGGCCTCTTAGAGCAGTACCTTTGCTTCCTTTCAGCAAGGTGGGAATAAGTGACAAGGCCTCCAGGCAGAAATGACAGCCTCCTCCCTGCTGAAGGAGACTCATTATTAAGGCAGCAGAGCTTAGTGCTCTGTCTGGGTTCAGATGCTGGTGCTGCTGTTTCCTCTGTGCGCCCTTAGACCTGGGAAATCCCCTATTGTGTCTCAGTGTCCTCACCTGTAAAATGGGGATTATGATCTACCTACCTTTTTAGGTGTAGTGACCATCAAATGATAAAATATATGTTACCTACTGGTTCATTATTTTTATTTTTTATTTTTTTATTTTTTTTTTAGTGGGAAACTATTGGTGCTTTTTAATAAATGTGCTGAGGAGAGTTCAAATCACAGCACAACAGACCTTATTTCAGTGAATTAATGCCGTTTGTAATTTGTATATCATACAGCAGTATTGTTCAATCAGGGGAAGTCACAGTTGAAAAGCCTTACATTTTAATTCCCTATGAGCAAACTGATAAGTAACTGTAAAAACATCACTGGAAGAAACATGGAAACAGCCAAGCATAACGAGCCTACAGAAGGATAATTAGCTCCAGTTATTCATTGGTTCATTATTTTTAATAACTACCATTAATTGAGACTTACTCTCTGTCACTAACCAATATCTCATCATTCTATCGTCAATGGAGATTATTATCCCCATTTCACAGACAAGGAAAAACGGAAAGGTGAAGGAGTTAGCACCATGTCACACAGTGGTACTAGGCCCATGATGTAATTTCAAGTCATCTTGGGAATAGCGAACAAGGGAGAAATCTGATCAAGAGTGAGACAGGGTATGATCAAGGCTCTCTGCTGGTTGAGAAATGATTTTTAACACTTTGAAAAGGGGCCTTAAAATCTATCTGTGAATACAGTTTGGGTGGTAGGGCAGAGCAAAGTGACTGAGAAGCTTATCTCCAGCATCTCTGTCATCAGAAAGTCCTGAGTTCAAATTTCATTTCCACTAATTACTAACTGGGTCACCTTTAGCAAATTCCTTAATCTCACATTGACCTCAGACTCTTTGTCTCTTAGGTGGGCATCATAGTAGTCCTTGCTTCAAGCAGTTTTTCTGTAGATTGTATCAGACTACGCACATCTGATTAGCTGTTGCTCTTATGAACAATCGTCCCAACTTGATTTGGACGATGCTAATACTTGTTTTACCTGTTACAAACTCTTTCCTACAGTCTGGGCATTTTGAATTCCAGCAGGAGAGGTCTATTGCCTAGTATGTTACATTTTATGTATCAGTTTCACATGCCTAATTTAATCCTCTTTCTGAAGTTCAACATCTAGTTACACACTGAGCAGGAAGTATTTCTTCTTTCAGTCTCAATTCTCTCCCCTTCCTCTTTCCCCATAAATCCTAGACTGAGACCTGGACTAGGACATCACAGGACACCCTGAACTTGCCGTTCGCTTAACACATACATGCTCCACTATAGTCTCCCAAGTCTGATTAGGGGGCTATGAAGACAGTCCCCGTAGCAATCTTGTTGGTGTCTGTATAAGTTCAATGCCTAGAAATAAGCATCTCTAATGCCCAGACTGTGGCCTTGAATTTTATTTCCCACTAAAAGGGACCAGTATTCCTTTGTAGAAGTGTCTAAGGAAGGAAATGTACAAAATGAGGCTTGATCATCTTTTACTAGAAAGCAAGGAGACTTTCAAAGGTGATTGAAATTGTATTAAGAAGAGATGAGTCAATTTTAACACTCCAGTCAGAATGGCTGCCATCAAAAGTCTACAAACAATAAATGTTGGAGAGGGTGTGGAGAAAAGGGCACACTCTTACACTGTTGATGGGAATGCAAGCAAGTACAACCACTATGGAGAACAGTGTGGAGATTCCTTAAAAAACTGGAAATAGAACTGCCATATGACCCAGAAACCCCACTGCTGAGCATACACACTGAGAAAACCAGAACTGAGACACGTGTATCCCAATGTTTATCGCAGCACTGTTTACAATAGCCAGGACATGGAAGCAAGCTAGATGTCCATTGGCAAACAAACGGATAAGGAAGTTGTGGTACACATACATAATGGAATATTACTCAGCTATAAAAAAGAACACGTTTGAGTCAGTTCTGATGAGATGGATGAAACTGGAGCTTGTTATACAGAGTGACATAAGTCAGGAAGAGAAACACGAATACAGTATATTAACACATATATATGGAATTTAGAAAGATGGTAACGATGACCCTATATGTAAGACAGCAAAGAGACACAGATGTAAAGAACAGACTTTTGGACTCTGTGGGAGAAGGCGAGGGTGGGATAATTTGAGAGAATAGCACTGAAACATATAAGTTACAATAAGTGAAATAGATGCCAGTGTAAGTTTGATGCATGAAGCTGGGCACTCAAAGCCGGGTGCTCTGGGACAACTCAGAGGGATGAGGCGGGGAGGAAGGTGGGAGTTGGGAGGGGGTTCAGGATTGGGGGTGGATACGTGTATCTGTGGCTGATTCATGTCAATGCATGGCAAAAACCACCACAATATTGTAAAATAATTAACCTCTAAATTAAAATAAATAAATAAATTTTTTGAAAAGACATGAGTAGATTTAAAAAAGCTCACGTTGGCCAAAGAGAAATCATTTGTGCATCCAGAAAATAACTGAAATAGATTGAAATACATATAATATGTTTAAAAGACATGAGCTGACTGACCTTTGGAGAAGGCTACATGACCAACTCATTCTGAAAATTGGGAGCTAAAGGAAAAGAATGGAACATTGATCTTGCTTTTACATATAACTGTTCCTTGGGGCACCCAAACAGTAGATGGAGAGAAATTTCTCTTTATGGAAGTAGTATGGCTAATAAATGAACAGGGAATGATAGAATTAGGATGTCACCATTTCACAACCTTAAGAGTCAGGCATGACTGCGTGACTTCACTTTCATTTTCACTATCATGCGTTGGAGAAGGAAATGGCAACCCACTCCAGTGTTCTTGCCTAGAGAATCCCAGGGACAGAGGAGCCTACTGGGCTGCCGTCTATGGGGTCGCACAGAGTCGGACACGACTGAAGCGACTTAGCAGCAGCAGCAGCAGCAGTGAAGTAAAGGATCTAGGAATGGATCATTAACAGCTTTAAATATCACCAAAAGCAAGACAACCAGCCGTTAAGTGCCCTGAGAGGGAAGAATATAATGTCATCTAGAAAACAGTCTTTCTAAAAATAGAACTTCAATCTGATTGAGCCTCTAGATCTAACTAACCATTTGTAAGAATTCCAGGAAACAGAGGAACCTGTCAAAGCTGCCATGGGGCTTCAGGAAAACATTTGTGTAAGTCTAGGGGAAAATGCAGAAAAAGGCCTGCTTTTTTTTTTTTTTTAACAAATATATTAGAAGAAAAAAAAGAGAGAGAAACCTATAAGTTAAAAGAAACTTTCAGAGATATATCAACAAATTGTAATATATGAACCTTATTTCCATGCTAATTGAATAAAGTGTAATTTTTAAAAATAACAAGACAGGTTTAAACACTTCCTGGATGTAAATGATAGTAAAGAATTATTGTTAATCTTAGTTGGGATAATGTCATTGTGCTTACGTTTTCTGAATAATTTCTTTTCTTTTAGAGACATATTTTAATGTTTATAAATTAAATATAAATGTTTGAGATTTGTTTCAAAATAGTTCAGAAAAAGAGAAATATTAAGTATTATATTAAGGTGTAACAAGTATTAACTTATAACAACATTGAGCATGAGTTAACAATTGGTAAAGTGAGTGGTAGTAAGTATACTTCTTTATCCTATTCTCTCTATGTATATTTGAAAATTTTCAGAATAAAAATGGAAAAAGAAAAGAACAAACAAACATTGCAGGAGTAAGCTTCTGCCAGTCAGGGAACTCTTAGGAAAAAGAAGGCCCATATTCTCCATATATCTTTTGGTGGATTTCACATAACAAAAGAACGTGTTCATTCATCTGTTCCTGCTTATTTACTGTCTGTTTTCTCTGCTAGAATAGGAGCCCCACAGAGGTGGGTTCTTTGTTTTGTTCACTGGTTATCCAAAGTGCTGCGCCAAGTGAGTCATCTATAATATACTGTTATGTGAATGTTCTTCACGTAGGAGGCCAGGATGTGTATTTCCATTTCACAGATGAGAACACTGAGGCATTCAGAGCTGATGTTCTTGCCCAGGACCACATAGCCGGTTAGTGGTGGGACGGGGACACACACTCTGGCAAGTCCCTTGTAAACAGGGCATCCCAGCCTGGTGCAGTAAGCTGAAAAGATATGTAAGGGTTCTGGCATTTGTAAGTACACAGTGGTTATCCTTTCTCCACGAAAAAGATGGAGAATGGGAGAGGTGGGTAGCTCACATTCCTTGGGGCTAGTCACCACTGTGAGCACTTGACCAACCACAGTGAACTCATTTAATGCTTACAACTGGGGGGTTGGGTTCTACCATTATCCCCAGGAGACCAAGACTCAGAAGCACATGCATTCTGGTCCTGGAGCCCAAAACCTTCAACCTGAAATTAAACCCTTACCTCCTTCATTCAGTTCAGTTCAGTTCAGTTCAGTCGCGCAGTCGTGTCCGACTCTTTGCGACCCCCATGAATCGCAGTACGCCAGGCCTCCCTGTCCATCACCAACTCCTGGAGTTCACTCAGACTCACGTACATTGAGTCTATGATGCCATCCAGCCATCTCATCCTCAGTCATCCCTTTCTCCTCCTGCCCCCAATCCCTCCCAGCATCAGGGTCTTTTCCAATGAGTCAACTCTTTGCATAAGGTGGCCAAAGTACTGGAGCTTCAGCTTTAGCATCATTCCTCCAAAGAAATCCCAGGGTTGATCTCCCTCAGAATGGACTGGTTGGATCTCCTTGCAGTCCAAGGGACTCTCAAGAGTCTTCTCCAACACCACAGTTCAAAAGCATCAATTCTTCTGCGCTCAGCCTTCTTCACAGTCCAACTCTCACATCCATACATGACCACAGGAAAAACCATAGCCTTGACTAGACGGACCTTAGTCGGCAAAGTAATGTCTCTGCTTTTGAATATACTGTCTAGGTTGGTCATAACTTTTCTTCCAAGGAGTAAGCACCTTTTAATTTCATGGCTGCAGTCACCATCTGCAGTGATTTTGGAGCCCAAAAAAACAAAGTCTGACACTGTTTCTACTGTTTCCCCATCTATTTCCCATGAAGTGATGGGGCCAGATGCCATGATCTTCATTTTCTGAATGTTGAGCTTTAAGCCAACTTTTTCACTCTCCTCTTTCACTTTCAACAAGAGGCTTTTTAGCTCCTCCTCACTTTCTGCCATAAGGGTGGTGTCATCTGCATTTCTGAGGTTATTGATATTTCTCCCAGCAATCTTCATTAAAGGTCACTGAAAAATAAAACTACTGTCGAGTTGGAATGGGGGCTGGTGTTTCTGCTCTCTGCTAAAGTCAGCACATGTGTCAGCCTGAAGATCGGACTCTGAGGACAGACAGACGGAACGCCTCTCTGACAGTAGCCCCTGGACAGTAGGGGGACAGGTTAGCATCAGATAACTGGAGGACCACACTGCTCTTGATGATCTAGTCTTCTTCAGAGTCAGAAATCCCACAGAAAATTGCTAGTCAGGGCAGGTCTCTTTCCCTCTCTGGGCCTCTGTTTCTCCATGTTTCAAAGTGAGAGAGTTGGACTAGACAGATATTCCCAAAGGACACTGCACACTCTGACATCCTTTCATTCGCCCTGCAATTCTGTGATCCCACCACGGAAGCCGTGGTGTGTCTGGGACGTCTCCACATCAAGCAGTCAGAGGCTCATTTTTAACCCCTCATAGATGTCTCTTACAAATTATCAGGGTCATGGATTAGTTTAAATACAAAAGCTTCATTTCCTCTGCTTGGCTACTGTTATAAGGAATGATCAAAAGGAGTCAAGGAACAAACACAGTTGGCTGGAGAGAGAATGGCCGGGATGAACGGAGAGACGTTCTCTGCCTGGACCCCTCCGGGTTTGGAAGTCTCTGGGGCCTGTAATTCACTGCTGCATTAGGCAGTGCTGAGATGAATCATAACATTTTGAGCCCTCAAAGAAAGGGAGAAGAAAAAAAGACAGAGGCCGGGGAGGGGAAAGGCTCAGTGTTTTCTCAGTTAAATACATGTTTTCATTGCAGTGTGATGGGTCGAGAGGAATGAATGGCCATGATTTAGTTATCTTTTGGATGGATGATTTTAAATGCACGTTGGAAACGCTTTCATGAGGCGGACTTTTAAAGCTGAGACAGAGTGGAAGTCTTTGGTGAAGGAGCTGCTGCTTATTGTTCAAAGGTTGTAAAGGCCCAGGACCTTGAGCTTCCTGATGCAGGCATTTTGTTTGTTTTTCGCTGGCACCCGTTCCCTTCCACTCCAGAATCCTTCAGACTGTCATCAGACACCTTGTCAAGTGGGAAGCTGCTGTATAGCACAGGGAGCTCAGCTCAGTGTCTGATGACTGAGGGGTGGGATGGCAGAGGGAGGCCAAGGGGGTTCAAGAGGAAGGGGACATTGTATACATCTTCACTTCTTGTACAGTAGAAACAAAAATAACATCCTAAGGCAATTATACTCCAGTTTAAAAAAAAAAAAGAGCAGGGAAAACAGCAAGGTGGATGTTAAAAGGGCAGGGAGGAAGAATGGGAGGGGGGAAAGGTGACTGTGGGATTCTTGAAATCCCCACAATGTTTGTTTGGGGCTTTGAAGTGCCCTTACTATGAGTGGGCACTGTGAGGGCAGAGGAGGGACACTGAGGAGTACCAGAGCTAGACAGATTATTAAAACTTCTACTCTAGGTGACTGCAAAATGGCTCAGTTTGGGAAGTCTTGCTCAGTCATGGGCATCACCTCAACACTCAGAAGTTTAGGGTTATTGCCCATATTATCCAAAATGGCACCAGGGCAACCAGCTCAGTTATTCCTTTGCCTGCATCCCACTCCTCCTGCCCTGATGTCCTACCAGGCCCTGTCACGACTGGCTTGTAAACCTTGAGTGGCTACTCAACGCCCAAGATAAGGACCAGAATCCTCACCAAGAGGTGCTAGGTTTGCTGGCACTTCCTAAAGGGATTTCTTCAGGTCAGATGTCAAGGGTAGCATTTTATCCTCACAGCATCATACAAGATCAGTGATGTTGTCATCCACAGGTGACATACGAGGAAATTGAGTTCTAGAGAGGTTGCGTGCCTGGCCCCAGGGTTGGTGGAGTGGAGACTTGAATGCAGCAGCGCTGACCTGGAGGCCCTATACGTTTGGACCCCCTCAGAAGCCCTTTGGCTCCTTTGGAGAGTTCAATAACCTGCAGGATTCTATGCCACGCTTTTCCATTTGTTTCAAGAGTTCTTCCTTCACACTTCCCTCTACCTGGAAGAGGAAGCCTAATGCTGAATAGTCCTCTTTCCTATCCCATTCTCTTCAATGTGAATATAGGAGAACCGAAAAGAACGTTGTAAAACAGAACAGTTGGCAGCTCCCGGGTGTGATTGTTTTTTTCTTGCTTTATCCCATCTGCTTGTTTTGCCTGGGGAGTTTATGAATCAGTTGGACACCCATGAAGCCAGTCTTTGTGGAAGAGGTGAAATCGTAATCAGTACTCACCCACCACCATCACCACCACTCCCCACCTGCCAGGATTCACCTCTAAAGACTGCACAAATACTATCCTACCCTGACCTCCAATCTGCCAGCTACTGACTTAATCCCTAACTCCTTTAAAAAATAAATTGTGTGTACTTTAACTTGAATTTTCTGTCTGGGGCGGAAGTCTCACCCTTCTGAGAAGCTTGGGCCCCAACCGCTGTGTACAAGCCTCTCCTTCGCCTTCCACATAATGCCACCTGACTCAAAGAAAGAGCTTAGGTGACAGAACTTGAAAAGTGGTACCTAAATGTCACTCCTGACTGAATGGTTGTGGAATGGGCTCCAGGCAAGCTTTGCAGTAACAGTACCCCATGTCTGCCATGCAGCCTACCATCTGTGTAGAGTAGCTGGGGTTACTTGGCCTCTTGAAATCCTCTACAAACCCAAATAAATGAACCAACACAATCGACCTGGGGCTCTCTCCATCACAGAGTGCTCTTTGTCCATTTATTTTATGTGAGTCATTTACTTTTCATTTATGATCATATTTCATAACCTACCAGCAAATGGTCTACAGTTTGTGAGATGTGATGAAGGCTCAGTCACGTGCAACCTTGTTCTGGCCCAGAGTTTAGAAATCTGGGCTCTGATAAGTGCAGGGTAACTATCAGGCTTTGAGGTAGATTTTTACACTCTATGAATGAGCAACATGTGAAACGGTTAGGTTTTTCTATAATAACCTCAAAAATCAAGATATGTTTCACAAAGGGTTATTGCAGCCTCAGATATGGGTCCTGTGTTATTATGTCCTTCAGAAAGTCATGGAACCTCCTCACCCCTAAAGAGATTTTGAGTTGAGCACAGTTCAGGATAGCAGGGATGACAATTTTTTTCTTTTGTCTGCACTGCACAGCACATGGGATCTTAGTTCCCCAACCAGGGATTGAACCCTGCATTGGAAGCTCGGAGCCTCACCACTGGATTATCAGAGAAATCCCATGGATGACACTTTTTATTCTGAAATGACTACTTTTTAATTTCCCACCTGATCCCTTGAAGTGCCGTTTTGCTTTAAAACCCTATCACGAGTCTCCAGGGAGCTGGAAAATGTTAATTATTTCTCTGAGGGGTTTCCCTGGTAGGGCAGCTGGTAAAGAATCCGTTTGCAATGCAGAAGACCCTGGTTTGATTCCTGGGTTGGGAAGATTCCTTGGAGAAGGGATAGGCTACCCCTTCCAGTATTCTTGGGCTGCCCTAGTGGCTCAAATGGCAAAGAATTGGCCTGTAATGAAGGAGACCTGGGTTTGATCTTGGGTTGGGAAGATCCCTGGAGGAGGGCATGGCAACCTGCTCCAGTGTTCTTGCTTGGAGAATCCCATGGACAGAGGAGCCTGGTGGGCTACAGTCCACGGGGTCACAAAGAGTCCAACATGACTGAGCGTCTAAGAACCGTACAGCATGCCTCTGAGAAGTACATCTCAGGGCTGCAGAAGCAGGGACCCTAAGTCCTGCATTACAGAAGGGAAAACTGGGGCTCTGAAGACAATAAAAGAGAGATTGTCATCCTGAGTGAAGTGAAGCAGAGAAAAATATATATCATATAATATCGCTTATATGTGAACTTATTAAGAATGGTGCAAAAGAACTCATTTACAAACAGAAATAGAGGCACAGATGGTTGTGATTACCCAGGGGGAAATAATGGAGGGGAGGGATAAACTGGGAGATTGGGACTGACATATACACACTACTATATGTAAAATAGATAGCCAATAAGGACCTATGGTATGGCACAGGGAACTCTTCTCAATATTCTGTAACGACCTATATGAGGAAAGAATGTAATAAAAAGAGTGGATATTTGTATATGTATAACTGATTCACTCTGCTGTACTCTTGAAACTGACACAACATTGTAAACGAACTATACTCCAAAAAAAATTTTTTTTAAGAAATTTTTCTGGAGATTCTCCTTCCAAAGTTGTTCTCATTAGAGTCAGAACTCACCCCCTCCCACTCCTGTGAGTGAGTCCATTAATTAACCTCTGGACCACCCTGTAAAACAAACTCTAAAGAAGTGTCCTACATCCACTTAGACAATTTTATAACTCAGGAGAGTTTCATTTAACGCAATGCTTTAAATATTTTTTGCCCATGAAATATAAGGACAAGCAGAATTGACTCTATAGAGTCTGGCTAACATACCAGTCAGGGTTGTGAAAGTTTCTTTAATATTCATCTGTGACCAGTCATAGCAGACTTGAACCAAATCAAAATTTTTTATAACTGCCTTGATAGCACTACCTGGCCCATCTTGCCAAATGCAAATCATTTTATTGTCTTGGTGAACCGAACCAACTTTTTAAAAGCTTGAACTCATGGCAAACCTACATATTTTCTAAAATTTTAAAAATCAGCAGAACCCAGAGCTCCAAAAAGTGTTCCCGGAACCATTACATCATTTAGTAAAACATTTGCCTTCATTCATTCAATAAACCCTGAGCACCTTCTAAGGCCATGCACCATCCAGAGCAGTAGGGATACAGTTCAGAACCAGATGGAACAAAACTTTGCCCTCTGGGCTTCCTGTCTCTTGCATGCATGCAAGCTAAGTTGCTTCAGTCCTGTCTGACTCTTTGCGACCCCATGGACTGTAGCCCGCCAGGCTCCTCTGTCCATGGGATTCTCCAGGCAAGAATACTGGAGTGGGTTGTCATGCCCTCCTCCAGGGGATCTTTCCCAACCCAGGGATCAAACCCATGGATCAAACCCATGTCTCTTCTGTCTCTGGCATTCACAGGCAGATTCTTTACCAGTAGTGCCACCTGGGAAGCCCTTATCCCACTGCTAATCCCTGCCTTGATTTACATGTAAGGTGAGACTCTGCGGAGCCATCAGTGGCTGGTTTGGACTTGAACTCAGTAACTCAGGTATCTCATTTGATTGTCTTTGGTTGAAGCCTCGAAATATCAATATAAAGAGGGGCATAGCCAGAGCAATCTTTTTGGAAGACAGTATGATGGCGTTGGAGACTTGTTGCCTAGCAGGCATGCTATTTTTACCAAGATGGCATGTTACAAGATGAATAAAAATAGCAAAAGTTTTCTGGAAAAAAAATTGCTTTTACTCACACTTTCTCTAAGCTTGGGAAAATATTATTTGTTCAGATCAAATAATAGACGCAGATGGTTTTAATTTGAACTGACTGCAGGACATAGATGGATATTATTGGGGACCAGAATCCATCCCCTCATTCTTATGTTCTTGATCTGACTGTCTCTTTAAGTGAGCTAAAAGCATTTACGGTAGAGGAGACCTGGATGTCAGGTCACTCAGAAATCAACTCGCCAATGTCATTTGAGCTCAGATCAGCTGAACTGAACTAGAGGTGTAACTATTCCCCCAACTTTTTTTCCGCAATATTATTCTTCCACAGAGCTCCTATGTGACTTTGAGCAAGTCACTCCACTCTGAACCTCTTGCACAATATGATCACAAAATTCCCTTCTACTCTAAGACTTGTTATTATTATTCTTGAACCTGCCTGGTTCAAGATACTAGCCTGAAATGTCTTTTGCTTCAGATGACAATTTCTTATTTTAAATCAGTTCAGAAACCTGTGGGCCCAAGGATAATCTCTTTCACCTGGTTTCTGTTCCTGTAAGTGACACAAACCCCAGATTTCTTAATAAAACGGTGAACATTCTGCAGTAGTGGTTTTTGGACCATAATCCTTAGACTCCAAGGATCTGCCATCCACCAGTTGGGAGACCACTGGCAAATCCCATAAACTCTTAGGGTCTCAGTTTCTTTATCTATAAAATGGGATGACATAGATTGGGCTGCTGTTCAGATTAGGATAAAATTAGGGATCCACTTCCTGGCCCATAGAAAGTGCTCATTTAATTCAGCTATTCTCCAAGGAGATGAACAACATCATCTTTTCCCTCTTAGTTGTAGTGTATTTTAATAATTGTTTGGAGAATTTCAGGAAGGTCTTGGGGCATGTTGGGATCTATGTTCAGGATCAATGGTGTGTGCTGAGATCCAGACAAAAAGGTCTTAACTTGCTGTTGATTAAGGAAAAGGGAGGCTTAGTTTCCCGTGCTGTCAATGTTGCAATTTTGAATCCCAACGAGTCATTACAAATTTATTTTATTTATCTTGCTCTAAAAAGCTGAAAAAGCATATGATTTCCCCCTTTCTACACTTAGCCAGGGATGGCATGTAGAGGTAAATTTGGGCATTATTGCCTTTGAAAGAGACATTTGAATCTGGCTCAGCTTTCATCAGAGTCGGGAAATCTGCCTTCCCTCTAATTGCTTCCTTCCTTCTAAGACCTAAAATTTCCTTGGCACTCTCCTGCTACTTGCAAGGAAAAATCAGTTTTACCTTCTCTTCAAAGTGGGCTATGCCTTAGTGGACCTGTCTACTCAGGACAGAGAAGTCCCTAACCCTAGGAATAATTTAGATCCGCAAGTCCAGCCCCAAAGGCGAAGGAAGCCACCTCACACTGCCCTCTGCCCCTTCCCGGGAAGGCACTGACGTGGCAGACACATTGCCCCACCCCCACCCCACACCCATTTGGGATGACTTCACTGCCCAGTTGCTTTCCTGGAATTCTCAAGCCCGAGATCATATTCCCCACATCCACCCCTGGGATCTTTTACATTGTCTTTTGGCTCCTCTCTGTTCCCCTTGCTAAACAAAGAGAAATCCAACCGGAAAGACTAGAAGGGGTAAGTGGCTGATGTGGTGGAAAGGAGGGGGCAAGGGACACTTTGCAGCCCTCTGACTTTCCCTAAATTGGCCAATTTCACATCAATAAGTGCCTCATCCATCACCACCACCTTTCAGGTGATTTTCTGTGATGGAATTTCGGGAGGGGAGGCACTTAGCATCTTATACACAATTCCTTTACAAAGTCAGTTTTTCCATCATCAGGCATTCTCAGCGCTCAAATAAAAACAGGCAGAGCTTGCTACTAAAATAGCTCTTTTTACATAAGGCCCTGCAACCCAGAAACTCCTTTCAGGGACTTATATACTTTCTTGAGTCAAAAAGAAAAAAAGCAAGCTAGACAGACTTCTAGTCCAGTGAGGACTTAACCTCCCCCATGAGGCAGGAAACTATACAATTAGCTGTCAAGCCTGACTCTGCTTCCTTGCTGTTTGACCTTAGGGAAGTGACCTCACCTCTCTGAGCACCCTTTTTATTTTCTATGACATGGTAATAATAATAATACCCCATCTATTGCCTCAAGGGCCAAATGAGGATGAGAGTATTTTGGACACTGTCATATACTTTATAACAAAATACAAGGGATTAAGAAAGGGTATGGTATAAATGAAGTTAATCACTGACTTTAGATGACTCTTGCCCCTCTCATCTTCTTTTTTAATTACAGTTGACTTACAATGTTATTAGTTTCAGGTGTACAAATCTCTTTTTTTAATATAGAAGAGCTCTTAATAAGAACTAATAATAAGTATAAAATTCTAGGTAACTAATGTTACATCATAATTTGCAATTTTTTATTTTAAACTGGAATATAAAATGTGTATTATAGTTGATGGCATCTTTGTTTAGTTGAAATACATTGCATATATTTAACACAACTCTTTCTCTCTCTCTCTCTTTATATATATATATATATATATGCTATAACTTGCTCTTTTCACTTAACCTTTTATGTCAGTATTACTGCAAATCAACCCAAGCCAATCTGGCCACTTGGCCTCACGCATCAAGTCAGTGTCACCTGCTTCATCCTTGTTTAGGTGGATAATTGTTACCTCTCAACAAGCGGGAAACTACATAAAACATAAACATATGCACTTGTTTTAAATCAAAGGCTCTTGATTTTGATAGAAGGGCAGAGTGCAATGGAAACTGCTGGAACTGACATGGCTTGCTGGGCTCTGAGCTCCCCAGCTGTGTGACTCAGCCTTGTCTTGCCTCCTCTCTCGGAATTTTGTTGTCCTACCTTTGTTTTTCTGCTCTGAGAAAACGAGAGATGCCACAGTTCCTGAGTTGCAGGGATTGCTCTGAAGCTAGAGTGCAAAAGGGAGCGAAGGATGGCATTCAGGCAGGAGACAGGTCAGGACCTCAGTTTGAGGCCAACCTCCCCACAGCTCACACCGGGGCTCCGGCCCCAGTGTCCTCATCTGGAAAACAGAAATACTTCCCAGAGTAGGTGGGAGGAATAAACAAGCTCCTGTAGGTAGTACCTGGTCCGCACACCTTAATGCCAGGGCTCCAGGTAAATCCTTGGCCTCTGGGAGGCACTATTGTCTCGTACTTCTACCTATGGGCTGTGGAATTGCCGGGTCGCAAGGTCGCGTCCCAGGAGGGCCAAGACCTACCTTTGCCACCTGGGGAACATTAAAGAATAAACCTAAATTCCCTTAATTCAAATGGAATGGTAACACCTCCCAGACAGACGGTGGTGAGACTTCAAGGAGTGTGTAAATCGCTGAGCGCCAGTGTCTGGCACTTGGGATGCTCTCAATAAAAGGGGACTGTTATTATCTGCTTGGCTTGCTCCTCTGGGCGTCGAGGTGTAAGTTTAATGACGAGGAAGGGGGTGGGAGCGGGATGCGGGGCGCCTGGTCGGCTGAGACGTCCTGGGCCAGAGCGGGCCGGGCCGGTGTCAGCGCGCATTTATTGATGGCAGGTATTTGGGGAGTAATTGAGCGCGGCGGCCGGCCTGGGGCGAGAGTGGGCCTCCACGAGCAATTAAATGTGATTAGGCCTAGACCTTCGGGATCCAGCTGGGTGATTGATAACCCGGCCGCATTCCTGCCGGGCCCGCGACATCAAACGGGCGGCCGGCGGCGGGCGGGGCGGAGGGGCTGAGCGCAGGGACCTGGCCCTGCTCGGCCTGGCGCTGCCCTTCTCGCCCGCGACGCCCACGGTTCCAGGGAGAAGCCCAGCGACTTGCCCTCCCCGCTGCTCAGGGGTCTCTTTCTTGCTGGCTTGCCAGGTGCAGCAGGGGCGGGAAAGGCACCGAGGAGAGTGGTGACCGGGAGGTCCCCGAGCGAGGGCGCGGCGTCCGCAGGAGCGGGGCCAGCGGGTGCTGGCGGGGTTCCTGCGATCAATCGGGCACAGAATCGCTGGAACCGGGGAAGAAAGAAGAAAAACAGAGAACGAGAAGGGGGCAAGTAGGTAGGAATAAGAATAAATAGAAAAGGAAAAACTATTGAGAGACACGTGGAGGAACAACATGACAGCAAAGTGAAGACAAGAGGGAGAAAAGAGGAAGTTAAGAATGAGACCCTGAAGAGGAATGGTATGGACTGAAGATAAAGGGGAAAAAAAAAAGAGTGGGACAGACCTGAAAAAGATTGAAAGCAGGTAAATAAAAGAGAGCAAAAGAATAAAAAAAGATAATAAGAAAGTGAGGAGTGGACTTAGGATGGGGCATGAAAGACAAAAGAAATGGGGAAAGAAGGGAGATAAAGATAACATGAATTTGAGCAAACGCAACTAGTGAGATAGTGAAGGAAGGGGAGGCCTGCTGTCCTGCCGTCCTTGGGGTCACCAAGAGTCGGAACAACAACGACGAAGGCAACTGAAAGCCCAGGGGAGGGAGCGCGGGCCGGCTGCCCCCCGCGCTGCACCTTCACCCCAACCCCAGCCCTGCCTCAATCTCAGCCAGTTCTCTGCCCGGCGCTCAGGGCTGCCTGGTCCCTGGGAGACCTGGCATGTGCCCCCAGCAGCCTGAGTCTGGCCCAGCCCTAGCCCCAGGCCAGCTCCTTGCCCCTCCAGGCTGGACGAGGGACAGCCCCCCCCCCCCCCGCAGGCCCAGTGTGAGCAGAGGCCTCCCTGCACCCCAAGTCGGGCCCCACACACCATAAATCACAAGTGGAGGTGCTGGGGGGTTCCCGGGGCTGTTGTCATCGTTGTCTCCGGAGCCAGGGCACAGTTTCTGTCTGTGCTGACTCCACAGACAGGATCAAAACAGCATGAAAGAAATCAGAGCGAGAACGTCGGCGGCGGGAGCTGGACTTCTAAAACCCCCTTCCGCCCCCATAGGCTTCAATATTAAAAAACCCCCTAGGAGCCTCAGACACTGTATTAATTAGTGCAACCACCCATGAAAAGTTGGGTTTGGAGCGGCATTCTTTGCCCTGTGTGAAAAACCAAGTCTAATAAACAATTGTTAAGTTGGCCTGTTGCCGCTGGTAAATTACATAGCATTAAAAAAATAATGCTTTTCATATTAGGCACTAATTAAAGGTTGGGACAGCTTTAAAACAAGAGAGGGAGGGGGGAAATCAAAGAAAATATAAAAATGTTCTTTCAAGAGTTATGGGAGGTTAATAAAGTAGGTCTGTTAGAGTGAGCCTACTTTGCCCCTAGCTACAGCCAAACTGGAGCCACCACAATTGGGTCTCAATAAGATAATGATATTCCTTTCTCTGCTATTAAAAGCCTCCCAGTGCAAACTTAAAATGATTTATTAATTTAGGAAATTATGAGGTGTAACTTCAAAGCCTGAGCCGTTAGTAATGGAAAATACCAGGTTGTTTAAAATTATAATAATAATTGTTTGGAGGACTCAGGACATCAAAGTGTTTTCATCAACAAATGCAGAGAGGGGTCCGGAGGAGGTTGGAAAGAGTCAGAGGAGGTGGATGGAGTTTGGATTTGATTATTATGAACCTTATCAGGGCAGGATTCAGGATTCCCGCAGCCTGGTACTCTGTTCTGCTTTGAAGCAGGCTATTTTGGAAAGTAATTTTACTGCTTTTTATTTAGTTCCTAGCAGGGAGGGAGGTGAGAGGGTTGTTGAGAGTGGGAGAGGAATGGAGGGGTCCAGGAGTTGACAGCAGACTTTTCCTCATTGCTCTCTGGCCGAGTTCATTGATTTCATTAAGGAGGCCTACAGCATCACCAATCTTGAGATTTCTTGTTTTAACTTACATTGAAGGGGAAAACAGGCACAATCAACTTCACCAACTGGGCCCTGTGACTTAAGGGAGGGGTGTGTGTGTGTGTGTGTGTGTGTGTGGTGGGTTCTTTTATAAATGAGGTTTATGTTTATTCCAAACCCAGCAGTGGAGAGGGATTGGGGGTGGGGAGGTGGCCTCTCCAACCCGTGGCAAATGAGGCGCTTTTATAGCAAAGAATGGCCGTGGGAGTTTTCATTCGGTCAGACAAGGTTCTGCTCAAAGGCAGGGATCCTCTTTTCAGTCGGGTCAGGCAGACGTTTCACCAGCGCCTGCTCTCAGCTGGCCAGGCCTTCGCCGCTTACCTCCTGCCGGCCCTGCTCCTCCCCAGGGCTGCAAAGGGGAGGAGGCTGGTCAGGCTGAGCCTCAGGTCCCCTGTGATGGAGAAGCTGGCACCCTGGGTGAGAAGCCCCTTACAGCAATGAGGGTTGGGGAAGGGGATGCAGAGAGGGACTCCAGAGCAGGGCTGTGCTGGGATCTGGGCTGGGGGGGGGGGCGGCTGGAGGGCTCCTTAGGGTCCTTCATCCCTCAACCCTCTGAGACAGGTCGGTCCTTCAGGGCCCCCTTTGCCAGACTTCATCGCCGACCTCCAGGCTCACACTTTGGCCTGAATTCTGCTGCTGCTCTTTATGGACTCTGGGACCTTAGTGAGCCCCTGAGCCTCAGTTTTCTCACCTATAAAATGGCATCAGTAATACCTCCCCAGGGGGTGTGTGCAATGACTGGTGAGATGAGACAGGAGATGCCTAGTTCCATACTTAGTAGGAGCTCAATACATACGATTCCCTCTCCTTTCTGTCCTCTCTGCTTCCTGAGAGCAGAGCCGTCTTGCGGGAAGTTTTAGATAAAAGCCTTAAGAATTACAGGAGGGCGGGTGGAGCTGTGTGCCAGTCTCCCGACAGCGCAGGCG
The DNA here is from genome assembly GCA_006408695.1 of Aepyceros melampus. Lineage (NCBI taxonomy): Eukaryota > Metazoa > Chordata > Mammalia > Artiodactyla > Bovidae > Aepyceros > Aepyceros melampus. Next base: position 36,883 of record SJXQ01000294.1, on the reverse strand, counting down.
ACTATGGCCAAAGCCGGCACGCGGACATCTTCGGTTTTCATTTCCAAGGCGCGCTGCGCGGGTCCTTGGTGACTCAGGGCCCTCTGTCACCGCAGGTTGTTGGTCTGGTCCCTGAAACGCCTGGCATACCAAGCCCGACATACGCAGGGACTCTGGCGACTGCCAAACCTAAGGCGGGGCCGGCAGTTCGGAGGGAGCCCCAGAGCACGGTGCACCGATGGCCCCGCGGACCTCTGGCCGTTGTCTGGGCCCCCTTAACCCGGCCACGTCCTCGACTAGGGGGTAACCTCGTCCACCCAGGAGCTCCGGGGTGCATGTATTCGAGCCTGAGCGACGCTTTTCCCCCTCTGCCGGCCTCAGGTTTTCGCTGGGATTTAGGGCGATGGAGGAAACGCGCGGGCGGTTAGACGGTTTCCAATCCACCCCGCTGACCACGCAGGACGCAGCCCGGATTCTCCGAAAACCACTCTGGCCCGTGACCCCCTCCTCTTCTGCGGGGCAAGCTGACTCTTAACCCAGAGGCGGCAGTGTCTCCGAATCCCCGACCCTGGGCTGAGATCGCCGGAGGCTAGGGTCTGAGAGAGACCCCGGGAAAGAAGCTCGATGAGCTGGTTCATTAGGGACCCAGCTTGGCGGCTGATGACGAACCGGGAAGGGCTTCGGCCTTCGGAAAGCGCATCCCTTAAATGAGATGGCCCAGCGGGATGGCAAGGGCACACGTTCGGGGAGGTTTGAGACGCTCCTGCAGATCACTCCAGCTCCGGAGTGCAGTCGGGGAGCTGGGAGAAATCGGTCGGACCCCAGCTTCGGAGGCGATCCCTGGGTTTGGATCACACTTCGCAGGGTAAACTCACCGCCCGACCTTGGGAGCCTCTGCCCGACGGGAAAATGGGAGTTTCCGGAGCCCACCTGTAAACCGGGCGCGGGCACAAAGGAAACTGGGACGAAAGCGCTGGTCCTAGCAGGTGTCAGGCTCCAGTCTCCCCCCCCCCCCGCAGTCTCCGCACCACCGGTTTCCGCTCCCTTCCGACTTGTTCCCAGGGTCACCGGAGCCCCTCATCCGAAAACTGCCCTCGGAAAAGTGTCATCAATGGCCACTTGGTTTCTTTGTGCAACAGAAAGCAGAGTTTGATTCTTCCCCGCTTCCTCTACCCATTACCAATTTATTTTCATGGTGATGCCTCAAAACCCAAGCCTGACCCCCGTTCCGTAGCCAGTGGAAAGGCACACTGCAAAGCGAAGAGCACTTGAATGGACTACCTTCCCCCTACAAACCGAAAAGAGCATTTGTTCGAGATCGATCTTCTTGGAAGGGAGATAGGAATGGTAAATGGAATGTGATTTGACACAGTCCTGAAAGGGGAACAGGCATCCATCTATCCTGCACCCCACCCCCCAACTGAATGCATCCAGTTACCATCTCCATTTGCAAAGGACTATATAGGTCCGTTCCCTCAGCTTGTTTTGTTTAGCTGAGAGATTTCAAGTTCAAGATTTTTCCCTTGAAAAACCCCTCAGATTCTGGCATATCCCTGGGCCCTGCCACTTCTAAGCTCATCTTTCACTGATTTGAAAAACTAATAGCAATTTTCCGTGAGTAACACAAGCTGCCAAAGGAAGCAGTTCAAAGTCTTTTGCTGTTTTCAATGGACTTCCCTACCCCGGGCGAATCTGGCCACAGCTCTTGATTGATTCACATTAAAATAATCATAAAAATCACCAGGCCCCCTCCCCCATCTGGGTGGCATTTCTGGGTTAAGTCCAGCTAAAGAACACAGAGCGCCTCTTAAAAATAATTGTGACTTTGGACAGACTTTACTGCAATAAAACAAACTTTTAATTTAATTCAGAATAAGAGATAAGAAATAACTCTTCAATAAAATATATAAAATTATACAAGGCACCCTTTCAAAGGGATAAAAGTATACTTGGGGCAGGGAGGGGATGCTGGATAGAAAGATTAAATACCAAGGAGCTATATGGGCTGTCTGACAACACCATTTTTTACCAAGTCAAAACATGGCTTTACCCTCTGCCCCCAACATGTTAAAAAGTATATAAATTTTTCTAATAAGTTTAGCATATACAATAGGTACACACAGAGAAAGCATGATTTTCTTCTTTTTGGATCTATTCATTGTTCAAGAATATTTAGCATATAGACAATGGTTACAAGATACTCATTTTTTTTAAGCAGAGAATTAACTACACCCCTCCCCCAAATTGCCTTTGCAATGCATGAGGACTGACAGACCTAGTGGTTCACAGAAACCATCAATTCCTCCCAACATGCTTTAACTTTTCACTCCCCAATTATCTGAAATGAAGTTAAGCAACAGCCTTGAGAGGAATTAGGAAGGACCTCCATTTTCCACCTTATCCGGGAGGACTCTCATGATTCTAATCTTTTATTGATATTACAAAAACTTTTAATAATGTGTAATAAACAAGGTGGGGGGGGGAATATAGGGCCAAATAGGGTCATGTCTAGTGAATTTTCAATCTATGTGAGTTTTCAATGCACATGAAAAATGCAAAAACATGGTGTGTCCCTTCCCTGGGAGGAATCTCTCCATATCTACTCCTTATGCAAGTAATGTCTAATTCTAACGTTTGTTTTCCATAAGCTAAAGGCAGTTATTCCATCCAAATCACCAGATTTCAGCAATTTTAGCAAATAATTTGTCTCCCCATAAGAAAAAAAACAACAGGTAGACTTAAGCAGTCTCTTTTAGGAAGGTGAAATATAGAGAAAAAAGATATATATATATATATATATATAAATTTTGCCTTTCAAAATAATTTGATTTTTATGTCTGCTGTATAAAAATGTATTATATTTTATTATATATATATTTATATATAAAACTGTCAGAGCCAATCTTTATGAAAGGGGGGGGCGTGCATCTGGCAGAGTAACCAAGAAAACAGGGCTTGGGTGTCTCCAGTCAAAAGAAGCAATTCGAACTATGTCTGTGGCCCTGTCGACCTAGCCGCTGAGGCTGAGGGTGGTGCATGCAAGGTTTGCAGAGCGGGACTGTCTTCTTGGAGAGGGAAGGGGGAAGCTTTTAAACAAACATCCGTCCCAGAGTCTATTGAGCTGGTCTTCCTTAGGATAGGTGATACATGCCATATCCCACTGGAGTTGCATAGAGTCCGACGGGCGGGATGGGGAGCACAGGTCTATGGAAAGGGTAAGATGCACCGTACAGAGATGCTGCTTGCAGGGGAGAGTTGATGGGGAAAGGGAGGCTGAAGCCCGAGGGCAGCATAGGTTTTGCAGCCATTTTCAGCTTTTCCAGTTCTGCCTCCTGCAGTCTTTTCGCCTTGGCTCTTCGGTTCTGGAACCAGATTTTGACCTGGGTCTCTGTGAGGTTCAGAGAGCTGGAAAACTCTGCCCGCTCTGCGATGGAGAGGTACTGTTTCTGGCGGAACTTGCGCTCCAGAGCGAGGAGCTGGGACGTGGTAAAGGGTGTGCGCGGCTTCCGATTAGTCTTGTGTTTCCGCAGGGTGCAGGTGGTGGGGCTCATGTGTCCTAGGGAACAGAAATGGAGAGTGAGTTAGCAAAAGAAAGTGGCTTTGTCACCAGGTATGTCCAAGTGGGCGGGAGGGAAGGGCTCCTCTTCATTGTTCAAAAAGGAACCTCGTAAGGTTGATGTGTTTTTGGGTGGTGGGGGGTCGAGAAGGACCAAACTTAAATGAATTTGTTGTTTGCTTTAAAAAATTGAATCTTTTTACAAAAAGTTGGGCAGTTAAATGGTGTCACAGAATTTTCTATATGGCAAACAAACAGCATTAGAGATCATGAAACAGGAACATATTCCTGATACGCCAAGAGAACTGAGGGTTCTCTGAAAAACAAAACCCCATCTCTTCCTGATGGCTCATCCTAAGGTGGGGGGGGGGGTTTCATGATAATTCTCACATCCCTAGGATGCTGAAACAATCACATATGAGAAGGAAAACCAACAGGATCTTATAAACTGAGTTGGTCCCCTCTCTATACCAGGAAATGTTGGGATTGCATCAGCATATTTATGAAGGATAATTGTGCCGATAAGGCCTGCGGTAAATTAATAGCATCTTTGGATTGGGGAGCAGCCTCATGCAATAAACAACCACAGAGCTGTCATTCCCTCCAGTCTACAGATTATAAAACCTGAACATCATTTCACAGATCTGGATGTGGGATAACTTTCTTGGCTGGGTGCTTCTGTAATATAAACTTTACAGAAGGAGGGAAAAATTAGCTTGCCCATAAATGTAAATGTCAGGGGAAATCATGCTGCCTCCTGAATTGAGAGCATGTGATGACATCTTAGTCATCTCTCCTACCCATTCTTATGGTTTGGAGCAAACGTGTAAATGATTAGCTTGTTGTTGGAATTTAGAAAGAAAGAATAACAAGCAAAATAAAGGTATGCCAATGGTATCCAGACTCTACATTTAAAATGGATTCAATTATAGGAAGTCACAGGACTGAGCATCCTTGTGATTCCATAGAATCAACTAACTTTGGGCTTTTCCTTAAACGGAATGGGGCCAGGGCGGGGGGTAGCTAAGGGACAGATGCTAAAGAGTTCATTTTCTGCATCTGGCTTTTATGAGCTATGCTAATTTTCCAAATGCAGCCACAGTAGTAAGTACTCCAAAGGGAGAATGTCGCATTTCTTGTTTAGTTACTTTGGTGGCCCAAGAAAGTTTACACTTCATAGTTGAGGGTGACACAGCACAGTGCTAACCCAGCCTCTCTTTCCAACAAGAAATGGGTTTGTCCTAATGTGATATTATTAACCATCACTTTAAGTGATTAAAAAGAAAGGTAGTGGGTGCTGCACTAAATCAAAAACCAGAAGTCTGGGCAAGGATGGATAAGCAACTACCACAGGAGTACAGACTTTTGCATATGCTAATCCCTAAGTAAGCCAGAGAGCTAGGGGTGCCTACTTCTTAATTTGCAAATAAAATAACAACAGAGACTCAGAGATCTGTGAAATTCTCACCCTTCAAAGACTTGACCAGGCTGCTTGGGAGAACCCAGTGGTCACAGCACAGACACCAAGCTTCTAGAGTCTACACTTGCCCCTGTTGAAAGAACTCCGTGCCTGGGCACAGTCATTCCGCTGATCCTAGGGGCTGCATTTGAATTATGAAGTCCAGGAGATGGGTATCTTGCAGTATATCAAAGCTATAAGGCTATGAGACTTCCTACCCAGCATACCACTCCTCACCCTCCCATCCCCACTCCATTTTAAACCTGAGGAAGGATGAGATTATACAAAGCAAAACAGCATCGGTCCTACTGCCTATGAATAACAAAACCTGGCCTGGGTAAGTGGCTCCCTCCTGCCCCGGGCTCTGTCCCTAGGCTCCCGGAACCCACTGCTTTCTACCACAGGGCTCCCGAGGCCATCTTCCGGCCTAAACCACGACTGACCCACTTTTTGTTTTAAAGTTAAAACAAACTTTAAAGCTAAAGTTTAAAGTTTATTTTAAAGTTAAATCCTTTCTCATAATCTCTGATTTTTCTCATGAGAAGGCCACATCCAGGGCTGCCTTACCTTGGGGCCTGGCAGGCATATTTACAGAACCCCAAAAATCTAATTAAGTGGAAATCTCTGACCTCTGGACACTACTCCCTGTAAGGTCTGAATCATTGATGTGAGGCTGGGAATTGACCCAGGCCTATGAATACACAGACGCTCAATATTTGTCAAAACAAATTAAGTTCTCTAAAGTTTCTGAGCCTCTATTTACCATCAATAAAATGGGTAACTAATACTGATCCTACAGTTCAGAGTACCAAATTTTAGAATGCCCAGAGTCCTGGGCTGCCACCAGATAGGTGATCATTAAATGTCCCCAAGCCTTTCTTGTCAAGCCCAAACTCGATGTGTGCAGATTCCTCTGAATTCTGCTGAAATGTCCTCGTCTGTTACTGGGAGGCTGGCTTCAGCCACACAGAGATCAGATAAGATAATATGGTGAAAAGTGCTATAAAGCACTGTGCAAACTTGAGTTTAAATTCTTTGAGTCCTTAATCTCCACGCCCTTTGAATCTTTTGGAGTTTCTAACAGGGTGGAGAAAGACGCCAAAGGGGACCGCCACTGATGTCTGGTTATATGCCTTGTTCTGGTCACAAAATACTTTGTTTCTGAGTTTTCCCAGCTGATGGAAATAGGGTAAAATGTGATGCTCCTAGCTTTGGGAAAAAAAAAAAAAATCCCTCCGCAGGCCCCTTCTCTCTCACTTTTCCTAGAGGTACACTGCAGGCAGAGACATCTTAAAGGTCAGGAGATAGAAGTAAAAGGAGCTATAGGAAATGAATGGTTTGTCCAAATAGCAAAAAATACCCAAGGCCCCAAAATAGATGTAAATGCTGGAAGAGAAATCAGCTCTCCTGGGCCTCTCTGTTCTTCCTTATTGGCAGGAAGCGGGGTGCAGGTGTTTCAGCCTCTCCTTGGTCTCTCTGGGTAGAAGGATCAAAGGCGGCCAGGGCTAGGGCTTGGACGCCAGGGCCCCTTGCCCAATTCTGCCACTGTTGGTGATCTGGCTCAAGCAAGTTCAATCCTCAAAGTCTGGGTGTCTGAAAACTGAGATAACCATAGGTCCCGGGCTTCTCCCCACACTTCGAGGTTCCAGCGATGACCGGGATCTGGTGAACTAATAAGTATCACTTTGTAAACTCAAGCGCTGCTGGAATGCTGTTAATTATTACTCTGAGCCAAGCGGAGCCCCACGCCGCTGACCCCAGCCCGCTCCCAGCGAAGCGACGTCCGGCCGTCGGGAGATACTTCCTCGCCGCAGAGGTCTCTGCCGCCATCCCTCCGAGGGATCGTGCTCGATGCCCCAGGGACCAACGGCAGATGATCACTGCTACCCCAAAGTCCGATTAGATTTTAACGAGCTCATCTTTAAAATGAGGGCACACCTCGCAGGGTTGTGAACTTTGAAAAACAGTAAGGCACTCCGCTTCTGCCTGGCATATATTCGGGGGCACATTAAACGAGAATCCTTCTTCACTCCCTAGACCGAAACCCCGATGGACAGTGAGAAAAAGCGAAGTGGCCTGAGCGCAGGGCTGTGGGCTAGAGAAAACGACGACCGAGCGACCCCAGCCAACCCAGCTAGGTTCGCCCTTCAAAGACCAGGGAGTTGGCAATTGTATAGAACACTTTGTGTAGCTGGGGGATCCCGAACACGCGCTGCGCGGCTACCACCCAGAAAGTGTCTTGGATGCCGCTGGACTCTGGGGATATTAAGGGGCCAAGACCTTGCAATGTTTGCTTTCGGGGGCGCATAATACAGAGGGGCCTCCGTACCCACAGCTTGGAATACTGGCCCCTAGTTCCCTCCGGTACCCCGCGCACCCCACCTCCTCCTGGTCCCGGCTCCCGCAGGCACTCACTTGGCGGCGGCGAGTATCTGCCCGGTTCCTGCATCCACGCCACTCCGTCTTCTGAATTTTCCGACTTGACCGAGGCGGTCTCGAAGGGTTTGACCAGCGGCCCGGGGCTGTGAGCTTCCCGGACGCCGTGGCCAGGCAGAAGAAGCGGCCGCAGGGTGGCCCCGGCGGAGGCGCTTTCGGCTGGCCGCGGGGACGTCTCCTTGGGCGGCTTCTTGTCCGACATGAGCGCCTCCACACTGAAGGGCAGGCTGGAGACCTTGACGCGGCGCTCCTCCGCTGCCCCTTCGGCGCCCCCAGGCCCTGGGCCCGGTCCGGCCACCATCGCCGGGCCCTCCTCATCAGACGAAAACAGGTCATTGCCTTTGGACGGAGAAGCCATGACTTCTCTGCCTACGTAGCTCCGGGCGCGCGACTCCGCTGGCAACCCGGCAGCTGCGGCTCAAACTTTTTTGGGGGGGAGACAGGAGGGGCGCGTCTGGAGCCGTGCCTTTCCTCCAAGGGGAAGTGAGAGACCGGGCTCAGCCAATCCGCACTCGCCCTGGCGCTGACGCCACGGATGCTAGCCTCCGATTGGTTCTTCCGGAGGAGGCTGGGACTTTTTTTTTTTTTTCTGTTTGAAATAAATTAGGAGTTAATTACAGGAGCAGTCAGCAGAGTTGTTATTAGGCGATCCCTCAAGGGTTATAATCACGCCAAAACTGAAAAGTCTAAGGCGTAATTAAGGCCGATTATTTAAAGAGGAAGTTCGCCGAGTCCCATTTCTTCTCTCTTTTGACCCCTCTTTTAAAAAGTTTCTCCGCTCCAGAACACGTTTAAAATCTGCAACTGACATTGCAAAAAACTTTGATTAAGCTCCTACTATGGGCCGAAACGGCTATTTAACAGTTTTCGGGGTCAGCACTGAAAGCAAGGGCCAGCATCCCTGTTAAAGGAAATACTACATGCATGGCGCTTATAAGAGTAGATATTTCGCTATTAGCAAGTGCCCATCAGCGTTTGCTGTTACTGTAACTCCCCAGGAGAGAGGCCGGAGGGAGTCAGAGAGGTAGGTGGTCACGACAACCCTCTCCCAAGTAGCTGGAAAATTTAAAGCAGAGCTTTCCATCTCTTACCCTCAAAAACAAAACCAGCGCACTCTCAGAAACTCGAAATCCTGGAGTTTTCTTTTCCCTGAATCTCCTCACTGGATGAAATCCGGATCCGACCTTTTTCTCAAGACTACGTGCATTGTGTGTTTATGAGTTTGTTTGAGCCTGTGCTTGTCATGTGTGTTTAGGTGCCAGTATTTGCCTTCAAGGAGGAGGAGGGAGGAAAAGGCATAGATAATATCTAGTGCTTCCCAACCACCCCCACCCCCAGCAAATCTCATTAAATATTGGGTGCCAAGTTTGCACACCCCAGCCTGTGTATCTTTAGGGAAGCACATTTTTATTCATTGCACCTAGTTTAAAAAAAAAACAACAAAAAAGTATAGATATCCCCACCCCACTTGAAATTATACCCTGGGTAATCACATCTCAAAGCCTTAGTGATGACTGTCTCAGTATGGGAAAGGGGAGAGCACAGAAGCTTCTAAAGTGCAGAGACCAGTCTTGCTGCAGGCCACTGGCTCAACACCTATTGCTTCAAATGATGCCTGCTATGCTATGGCTGCCTTTTCCTATATCTGAGTGATTGCTTATATCCCAAAGATGATGAGGTGAATAGAAGTATCCCAACTCAGGGACTTGCACACAGCAGATGCTCGTTAAATAGTTCCCAAAGCTTTGGAAGGAAGGGACATTGATTTTAACTAGTGAAATGACCAGACCTTGGAGCTACCTTGATATTCAAGAGAAACTTGACCCCTAGATCCACTTCCTAGAGCACTTTCCTTCACCCCAAACCTCTGCCTGGACTGAAACTGTGCTGGCCTAGGATAACCAGAATAAGTGTTACTGACACTTACAGGATAAAAACACTGCACTATCCACTTAACTCAGTTTGATTAAAAATGGTCCTGAATAAAAATTTAAAAGTAAATAAGTCTTAATCACAGCCTTCTAAAACCTCCCTCTCCCACCACTATCAAGAAACTGAAAGTTTAGAGAAAGTTATTCAAAAATTCACACACACAATTATGAGAGCTATCTGGAGATACATGCCTTATGCATTTCCCCCTTGAGTCATACTTGATAGTTGGCTTGATATGCATCTCAAATACCGAACAGTAAATCCACATTAAGTTCTGTGCCTTCTAGAGATAGCTAAGCAAGGTGCAGGGTATATATTTTGGAAGCAAACCTGAAATTCGTTTCGTACTCAGCTGCCAAAATGTACAAATGGTTCAGTTTTCAGTTGGGTGGTACCCAGCCACTGTTTGATAACTTCTTGAAACCTCCTTGTTAATATTTGTCAGTTAGGGGACATGCAGACTCATTCCTGAGATTTTCTCTTTTCTTGAATCAGTGGTACTAGAGCTCTTTTGATGAACTCTTCTAGGAGAGGATATGTTAAGTCCTCTCCCCTACTCTCTGGTCCTGATGACCAGGCAAACGATGAAAAGTATGAAGCCAGAAATGACAAAATAGAAGAAATTAAAAAAAAAAAATCTTGTTCTAAGCCAGGATACTAAGTTTTGGCCATGAATAGATGTCCAGGGAGAAACCAGCCTGACCGTCTTGTTTTCTGCCGGCTCCCTCCCCAGCTCCCTGCTGGGGTTGGACAGTTCTGGAAAGGGTCTCTCTTCTGCTGTGAAGAGTGGAAGCGCAACATAATTCTAACCTTTTATGGAAAGCCCCGTCTGTTCATTTGCTCCTGAGTTGGTTGCGTTTTTTAGAATATTGTATTCACCTCTTTCCGGCCGCGTGACCCTGGTCTTTTTACTTCTTCCTTACGCACCCCCAACTCTGTCCTTTTTTTTTTTTTTTTTTAATCTCTAGAATGAGAGAACCCCTAACCAGAATGACTCTAGTGGCAATTCCGCTCAAGGGGCCAAATAAAATAACTAGCAGGTGTAGGTGGTCCAAACGCCACCACATTATTGTATATCAAAAGCAGCAACAAGTTATTGCTTTCTCTGCCAGATATCCAAAATGAGGCATGGCGCTCCCTTTCGCAGAGTTCATGATGGGTTCTTTGTAAAATCTTCGGGACTGAGAATTCGGTTTGCCCTGAAAAGCGTACGGTCCCTTAGCAGAGGCCTGGCTTTGGCATGTAGGGAGCATTCAGCAAAGGTGAGTTCGGTGACATATTCGCAAGCCAAAACGTGAGGTTCCAACAGGAACTCAGTCATCACCGAGCGTCACCTCTGCTTTAGTATCTGAACCTGTCTTCCAGGGTCTCATTTGTTTCTTCCAACACATCGCTAAGGGCAAAAATTATTCTCCCTGTTTTACAGAAGAAAAGCCTAAAACCAAGAAGCGCCAATTCTGCGGCGAGGTCACGCAGGTAGGAGCGGAGGACCGGGGCATCCCCTTGCAGCACCGGCTGGTGCGCGCAGACCCGCCGCTCTACACTTTCGCACGCGCCCCAGCCACGCGTGGAGAGGCCGCGCACGCGCACCGCAAGTCTGCAGGCGAAAACCGTGAAGGAGTGCGCGCGGACCGCCGCGTCTGCAACTCTAGGACCGGTCGCTGGATCCCGGCGGCTCGGAGGAGGCGGGGGCGGGGCGGAGGAGGGGGCTGTAGACGGGCCAGGGCTGCGGGCAGGCGCC
>SJXQ01000294.1:0-25265 GCA_006408695.1 Aepyceros melampus | reverse complement strand
GCGGGCAGACAAGCGGGCGCCAACGTCCGCCTGGAATTCCACAACACCGCTCCCCCATCATTCCCCACCCCTCTACCCCCGCCCCCAGTCCTTCGCTGTGTGACCTCGGGCAAAAGGCTGCTCCTCTCTGAGCTCATTTTTCTTACCTGTGCAGTGCGGAGTAGGTACGGGGAACGTCAGACTTCACTAGGGCGGGCATATTTCCAGGCATTTGAGAGATCACTTTCCGAGTTAGCACGAAGGCGAGTAGACAGGGCTTGGGGGTCGCTGCTTGAGGTTCTTTGGGCGGAGGGGGGGTGGAGCAGGGCAAATCCCTTGCTTATGAAGTTCTGGACGCTCCAATCGGTTTGCTATGGCCCCTTGCTCACTGAGGTCTTTCACTGGAGAGGAGCCTTTGCCAAAGCGCTACACGGGTTACACAAGCTACCGGAAGCCTGAGCGTTCATGCCTCCCCATTTTACAGATGAAGAAGTGGAGGCCCACACAAGAGACAGGCCAGCCTAAGATTTGCTGGGGTAGAGTCCAATTCTACACAGTACCCCTGGAAGAAGCCCACTACAGGGACATCCTCGGAGAACAGAAGAAATGGAGGCAGACATTGTTCCTCTCTCTGAGCCCCACAGCCTCGGACAACAGAGGGCCGGTTCATGGAGACACAGTTGTTCCTGGTCACAGCAGGCGTGAGGGTTGTGAAAGGGAAAAGAGTTGTGAGTCTGCTCCTGTGGTTAGTTCCCTGTTCAAACCCAGGCTCTACCTACCATTTGCCACCTGAACTGAACTGGGGGCCTCACTAACCTCTGTTACAAAAGATGTCCAGTCCGATAGGGCTGCTGGTGAGGACTAGGTGAGAAGCCTCATAAAAAGCCGGTAACACAGAATATGGCAGCCTCAGGCACCCCCATCCAGGAGTGGCTGTAAAGGTTCTGCTTCCATCCTCCTGGAGGGTTTAAACAGCATTCAGTTTAATCAGGCACTTCACCTTTCTGCACCATGGTTTCCTCATCTGTAACAGGGCAGTATCTGCTGTTAGTAAATGTTGGCTGTTATGATTTCTTAAGGCATTGTTGATAGTATTTTTTTCCCATCCTTTTCAGTAAGTCTGCCTGACATCACACACATCTGTGATCCAGTGATTCAAAGCTGGATACCTTGAGGCATGAGGAAGTAACTTTTCTGAGCCTTTTTTGCACCTCTCTGCAGAATGGGTGTAACTACCCACCTCTTGAGAAGGAAGCAGATTGACAACTCTGTCAAGCAAGGGTTGGGGATCAAGAGAAGAAACGGTCTAGACAAACAGCACAGGGTATCTCCCATTTCCCAGCCTCTGGGCACAGCTCGCTGGCACCTTCCCAATTCCTGCCTGCACTGGAAAAAGGTTCCCACGAACAGAGCCCAAGCCCCCATTTGTCTGCACAGAAAGACCCAGAAGGCTCCCTGGAAAAGGTGACTCTAGGAAGCTGGGTGGCTGAGGTTCTATGGAATCAGTCCAGCCCTCCAGGGCATCTTGCCCAGCCATTCACAAATATCTGTCCTCCATCTCACTCCTTCTCAGTTTGCCCATCTGTAAAAGCAGGAAAAATACCCATACTGAACTGGGCTGAAATGAGTTTTAAACCACAATTCAGTAACTGTCAGCTCCCTCCTATACCTTAAGCAACCTGTGATGGGAAGGCCCTCATTCCTGCTTAAGGAGGAGAAAATTGAAGCTTAAGGCTAGATAAGAGTTCCTCACAACTAGTAAATACCTGGCAGAGATGCACATCAGGGTTTGGCTGATTCTAAAAATGTCTGTATTTTGCCTGAGGCAGAAGTTGCTATAAAGGTGGGAGGAAAGGCATCTGGAATTGCTCACAGCAATGAAGTATCTACTATTTCCATTTTCTTCCAATTAGACAGATGGAACTATTGAGTCTGGGAGGGGCTTAATTAGTAGGAAGAACACACAGAGAAAGTGTATCCTGTTTTATGGATTCCCAAATAGTTCAGCAGTAGTCTGAAATCTCTTTAATTTAGTGGCACAAATTGGTTTAGCTTCAAAATGCAGCGACTGGACTTGGGAAGGGGAAAAGGAAATTTGGAGTTACTTAATAGATATAATTGTATTTTTTAATTAAGAAAAATAGAATCTCACCCAGTTGCCCCACTCCCAGTTGCCTGGTAGGGAATAAAGAAAGGTTTGCTTTACCTTAAGGATGAAGACAATTAGAAGCAATTATTCAGAACTCTGTTAGTCATTTCTAGAGGAGGGGTTGGGGCATTGAAACTGAACCCAGAACTTGTGCCTGCCTTGGGAGGGGGCTGCAGGCCACCACTGGCAGCAAAAACAGCATACCTTGAGCTGAAGGCTTTGAAAAAGCACTTTCATATCCAGGACTTTACTCACTCCTCAGGACCACCCCTGGGCGTGAGATACCTTGCTCCCTCCTACACCCTCCAGGCCTCATTCTAGTCCATCACCTCATTTTACCCAAGTGGTAACAGCAGCTCAGAGAGGTGTAACCACATGTCCGGAGTCACAAAAGGAGTCTGGTGGGTGAGCACATTGGTTCTGTTTGAGGGGCACCCTTTGGGGACCCTCTGAGGCAGAGACCCATCCCCCTTCCAGGTCAGGTCCAGAGAGGTCTGATATCAGGGTCCCTGAGATATGTCCTGCCCCCTTGGATCTGTCTCAGGTGCCCTGCAGAGCCCCTGACACAGGGAGGGGCTCAGTAAATATTGAGTAAATGTATAAATTCAGGTATAGAAGCAACAGCTAGCTGAGGCTGTAGGTACCTCTTAACCTGCTCGGTACCTCTTACCCTTCCCAGTGACAAGGAATGAAACGTGAATTGTGAGAGGGAGACTCACTATGCCTTAACAACTGCTGCTGGATCCATGCTGGGAGGGGTCAGATTTTTAAATCGTCCCTAAAGAAAAACTGAAAGCTCATTTTACCCCAAACCCTTAACTTGTTAGACTTTTAATTAATCTCCACCTTCCCCCTCCCCCTTCTGTCCTTTCACAGATAGAGAAAGAGTTGGGGACGTTGTCGCCTGCCAAGGTCATGCAGAACTAAGTGACCCAGTCGCATTTGACCCCAGGTGAGTCTGACTCCAAACCCAAAACGGATTTCTCTTTATCATCCTCCTGATCACATTTCTCCTGACATGCCTTGACAGCAGCCAGAGAAACTCAGCATCACACTGCTCTCTTCCCGGCTCACTTTAGCAATATCTTGACTTTGTGGCATTTCCCAGAGTTCCTAAAACAGGAGCCTGTTTATTCGCTAGGAGAAAAAAGAAGAAAAAGACCGAGGTGTATTCAGAAAAACATATACTCATAGTTTGAATTTCTCCTCCTCCCAATAATAGCCGGCAGTGCTTACCAAGCACTCAGTACACATCAAACTCTGTCCAAAGCACTGATGTGTACTCATTCATTCAGTCCTCACAATCCTATTTGGTCAATGCTATTTTATCTTCATTTCACTGAAGGGCAATCTGATTCTCAGATGTGGAAAATCTGGATAAATATAATTTCTGTTTTGAACTCTGCCTGTGCAAAGTGCATTCTCTCCCTCTCCATCCTCTACCCACCTTTCAACACCAGAAAATAAAACTCATCATCATTTAAACAGAAAAATGAATTTTATTAGATCTACAAACTAAATACAGTTAGGTCTTCCTCATAACACTAATACTGTTCGTAACTTAAAGTGTTTATGTGGATGGTAGTGGTGGTGGTTTAGTTGCTAGGTTGTGACCGACTCTTGTGACCCCAAGGACTGCAGACTGCTGGGCTCCTCCGTCCATGGAATTTCCCAGGCAAGAATACTGGAGTGGGTTGCCATTTCCTTCTCCAGGGGATCTTTCCAACCCAGGGACTGAACTCAGGTCTCCCAGGCAGATTCTGTACCACTGAGTTACCTGGCACCTATGTCCATGGTAGCTTATTAAAACCGGCAGATTTTTTCTTTTCCATGTCTCTGAAGCACATGACTTTTTGCAAATGGGTGCAGTCTTTGTGGGGAGGGTGGGAGAGTGAAGAGAAAGGTCCTGGACCTCAGCCAAGAACAAGGGTCCTGAACTCCACCTATCATTCACTGGCCAATGACTTGAAGCGGGTCCTCCCCCTTCTAAGGTCCCTTGTTCACCTCCCTGGCAAATGAAGGGAGTGAAGTTGCCTTTCTGGTTCCATAGTTCTCTGATAAAGGAGTGAGTGAACGAAAAATTCATCCTGCTCTTTGTCCTGTCTCTCACCAGGAAGGTGGAGGCAGCGAGTGGACCAATCCCAGGCAGTGGCGGGCACTGGTGGGAACCCCCACTTTATACTGGGTCAGCTGTGGATCCCGGGGCAAATCTCCCCTTCTCTGAACTGAGCCCCTTTCTTCCGACCCCCATCTCCCCATAAAGAGCTAGGCATCCTTATTTCAAGATGACGGGAGGATCAATGAGCTCATGGATATAAAACTCTAGGAGCGGTTAGTCCGCTCCCGTCCCCTGCTGCCAGTCTTCTGTGTGAGAAAGGAAGAAAATCTCCGACTCAGCAGATGAGAAGCCTGGGAGGAAACCTTGTGGATAATTGTTAATGATACAATTAGAGCTGACACTGTTGATGTGGACAAGTGCAAAGAGGCTTATGAAAATCCTGCTTGCTAAGAATCCTCGGGGCATTTGGGCACCCCAAGAAAGCTTTTGCCCCATGGTGGCACAGCCCTTCCCAGAGAAAGAATTTTACAGAGTCCGTGGACCGAGCATGAAGTAACATCTAAGCACGTGACAAGAAGTTATTCTCTTTTCAGTGATCTGATAATCCTCCCATTATACTCAGGAGACTGTCTTGGTACAAACTCTAATACCTCAGTAATGATTGCTAACCTCCTGTGGACAACGCACCAGGCTTCAGTCTTCGGGAAACAATAGCATCTCATGAGATAAGGACAGGCTTGCTTCCCATTCTACTAATTTTCAGAGTGAACCCATCCCTGGCTGATAAATAATGCTGTGGCATTAATTTCCTTTTACAAATCATTTTTGTTGTTGTTTTAAAACAAGAGTTTAGTTAAATGTTAATTAAATAATATTATTGTGGGTATTGGGATAAGGCCAACAGTCATAATGATTGCTCTTTGCAAGGGAACAGTCATGTAGGTGGATGCCTGAAATTCAGGTTAGCACTGATTTATAGGAGAGAACATTGCATCTTCAACAGCCCCAAATCTGGCTGGAATCCTGCTCCGCCTCCTCCTAGCTGGGTGGCCGTGGGCAAGTTACTTCCCCTCTCTGGATCTTGAATTCCTTATCTATGAAGCTAGGGGGATGGTGATTATTCTGATCTTCTGGTTTTCAGGGAGAATCTACTCCTGAGATAACAGATGACCATACCGTGTTGGCGATATGGGGTCGTTTGTATTATTAGTAAACAATGAAAGGGAGAATTTGGTCAAAACACTAGCTTATTTACCCTGGACCTTGTTATCTGCTAGCTTAGTAGTAATTGTAAAAGAAGGGAAGAATTTTTTGAAAGCTGAAGATTCTACTTAAAAATCACTTATGCTTGTTTAACTTTTACCCATCTTCAGTGTCTGGATATTCAGACTGTTTAACAAACACTTTCACAATATTCAGAGGACTTCACTGTACTGTGTAGGCAAAATTTAGATGCGTCTAAGTTGCAAATAAGGTGGAAAGTGTTTTCTTTTGTTCTTTTTTGTAAATGATTAAACGCATAGCCAGATCTGTCCTTTTTCCCCCTTCCTTTCATTATTCCTCACTATTTCCCTCCCCTCCTGTCTCCTTCACTCAGGCAGCTGTGTGCTAAGTTAGCGCCACGTCTGGAAACAGACATCATCCAGATGGGTTTCTGCCCTCAAGAGTCTCCCACTCTAGTGGCAAGCCCCCCTTATCAGCTTCTCTATGTGTTTGTCAAAAGGACTGTCCTAAAGTCAGATTCATCTTGTAGAGTTCTTTCATGCTCACAGTGTTGTCCTGAAGACAGTTTATTAAACATCTGAATGTGTTTCCATATTTAAAAATCAGGGAAATTTCCCTAGAAACCTGGCATTCTGTCTTCTCTGTATCATCTGCAGGTGAGTGGCCCCAGGTGTGTGCTCAAGAGCTGATTCTTTGAGATGGGACGTGCCTTCTTCAGGCCCACCAGCCAGAGTATCAACTCTATGATGGGATATGACGGGATGGGGCTCCTGAAGGTACAGGGGAAGTGTGGGATGGTGAGGAGGACTGACCTTGAGTGTCAGAGTTAGGCTACTGGAGGAAGTGGCATTTGGGCTGAGCCATGAAAGGTGTTGCCAGGTAGAGAAGGGGAGAGTTGCTGGCAAAGGGGTCAGTTTGTGAGGAGGGATAAGAATTGAAATGACCTGTAACCTGTGTGTTTGAGTGTCAAGAGGCTCCGGGAGCAACAGGTGAGGGGGTGGGAGTGAGGGGCGCGGGGATGAGAGGAGGGTGTGCAAACAGGCTTGGGAGAAGCAAGGTGATGGTGGTGGAAAGGAAGCTTAGGGCGATGGTGAAGGGTCTTCTTTCCCTTTCCTTTGCATTCTGTCATCTTTTACTAAATTCTTCTTTTACAATTTCAAAAGCAGTAGATATTCATGATAACCAATGAAACAAATCAAAGATATGCAAACAACGAATAATCTCTCTCATTTTTTTCCCATCAGTGTAAGTCAGATACACAATCTCTTGTGTATCCTTAGACACTCCTAACCATATACAAACACGAAACAGAGTACAGAAATGGTGAAATTGGTGGTATTTTGTGTGTCCATATATGTGTCTACAAGTGTAGCTCCATCTGTGTAAATCTGTGTAACTTGCTTTGTCTAGTTCATATTGCAGACATCTCACCATTCATGCTTTTTGTTTCATAGTAGGGCGATATTAGAATTTATTTCACCATTTTCTTATTGATGGAGAGATTTCTACCTGCCCCTGTTTGCCAAAAATTCTTGAAAAAGAAAGCTTTGCAAACCTTCATACTCATACTCTTATTTTTAAAGGTTTAATTTCTGAAGCTGAGATTGCTGAAGCCAAGTGAGCCGTGTGTCTATTTTCCATCTGAACAGATATTGCCAAATTATTAAAAAAAAACAACACCCCTATTCCACTGCAGTTTCCACTGGCAGCATGCATTCATTTCTCCCCCAGCTCAGCCAGAACGGACAGCATTGCTCTGGTTTAATTTCTGCCATGGAGCATTTTTGAGCAAGAGAGTAATAGTGTCCCATATCCTTTTGAGAAACTCCCTGGGGAAATTATGAAAAACAGGGAGGTGGGATGGAGATGCTGAATATAATAAGACCAATGAGGAGGCTATGGCAGGCTTCTGGGAAGAGAAGAGCAGCAGTGAGGATGGGAAGATGAGGAAATCAAGAGATAAATCATGAAGAGTAGAGATGCTGTTTAGAGCATCCCAGGGCCAAGGGTGCCCTGCTGGCATCTCAGGTCTGACTGCACAGTAAAAAGCTGGAGTTTAACCTCTTGCTTTTCTCCTGTTCCTTAGTGGCCAGCCACCCCGAATTTCCTGTCCTCCAAGTTCAATTTCAATAGCCTCACATGTCTGGAACCCAGGACCAAGGTGGTACCCTGACCATCTGCTCAGGGACTGGGTGGGTGGGCAGGACAGGGCAGATAGACATGCTTCCATGCAGGGTGAGCCTAGGAACCAGCCTTGCCAATGAAGTCACTGGTGACGTCACAATGCAGCTTGATAATTAGCAGTGTTGTTTTACCTAATCCTCACTGATCTGCTTTTTAACCTATGCAGCACCGGGCGACAGGCGTGTTAGAAGCTACAGTAACAACATGCAAAGGTTTGGATTCCTAAAAAGGGCTAGACAAGTCCAGGCTGCTGAAGGGAGCTGGGACTCCTGCTAATGTTCCTGGGATGCTCTTAAGAGTTTTCCTTCAGTCCCATGCTCCTGTCTCTCTTTTGCTCTGGTGCTCTCTCTGGCTTTTTGTTTTTCTGGCTTTGTCTTTCTCCCCAAACCTGGGAGTGAAGAGCAAACTTACTTTCTCGTAGGCCCCTGTAATGCATGTTGTTTCATCGCTATGTTGTGTCCAACTCTTTATCACCCCGTGGACTGTAGTCTACCAGGCTCCATGGAAGCCTGAGATGCCCCAGGCAAGAATGCTGAAGTGGGCTGCTGTTTTTTTCTCCAGGGGATCTTCCCAGCCCAGGGCTGAACTCGCATCTGCGTTGGCAGGCAGATTCTTTACCACTGAGCCACCTGGAAAGTCTGTAAGACCCTAGAAAGCCCTAGAACCCAGGGGTGGGACCATCTTCTCAAGAGTTTCCCCAACCCTGTGGGAAGCTGGAGCAGTGATTCAGGGCCTAAGGAGAAACGGACTGTCATCAGGACAGGGTGACCTGTCCAGACAGTGCATTTGCTCAGCCCTTAAATGATCTAAGAAAGTGTGGTAAATTTCCCTTGACAGTGGGTCCATCTGACCTCATGATTAGCTCTGTTCTCCATGGAGCAGAATGTGGGGAGCTCAGGACTAATCCCTGAGATTTCTACCCTTGGCGGTGTGTGTATGTGTCTCTGACTCTTTGAGGATGCACAAATTAATTATCCATGTAGCCTTAATGGTGGGCCCTCAAACGAACACTCTTGCCCCCTCTTGGAAGAAGCAGATCCTGTGTTCTGATTCATCACCTCTGACCTGGCCGTGGCTGCACGGCACCAGAGGAAGAGTCACTCAAACTGAAACGTGGAGCTGTGTGACCTCTGGCAAGTTACTTAACTTCTCCAAACCTCAGTTTCTTCATCTGTATAATAGGATGGTAACAGTTCAGTTCAGTTCAGTTCAGTCACTCAGTCGTGTCTGACTCTTTGCGACCCCATGAATCGCAGCACGCCAGGCCTCCCTGTCCATCACCAACTCCCGGAGCTCACTCAGACTCACGTCCATCGAGTCAGTGATGCCATCCACCCATCTCATCCTCTGTCGTCCCCTTCTTCTCCTGCCCCCAATCCCTCCCAGCATCAAAGTCTTTTCCAATGAGTACTGACTTCCAAAAGCTGTTGGGGTTATTGGTGCTGAAGGAGAGCGAGCACCTGTCATAGTAGGCAGTTATCTTGTGTTGATACTTTTTGAAAACCAAGTTAAAATGACAGAGACCAACTGACTCTTTAAGAAGGAGGAGGACAGGTGATGGGAATTGTTATTTTTTTTTTGCCATTACCTCACTCCAATTTTGGGCTGGCTGTTGGTCACCTTGGCCATGGAAGCCAAACTTGCCTAGAATGCATGACCCTGCAGAGGTTCTGGATGCCCTGCTCCCACCCTCTATGAGATTTGTATTGTTCAAGTATTTCCCTTGAGTCCAGAGGAGAAACTGAGGCCAAGACCCTTGCTGACACCTCAGTGTCAGTTCTTGCTATTGGCAGCGATTGTTGGGACTTGGGACTTACCTCCCATGGTGAAAGTGAGCTCAAAACCAGTTGGAGTCACATTAAAACAGAAAAGAAAGAAATCATTTTTAAATTAAAAATTAAGTTAACAAAACAGCAAAACTCAAAACCAGTTGGTGTCAAGGGGAAGGGAGATCCTCAGTTTGTTTATAAACAGACCTAAGTAACTAAATAAAGCGGGAAAGATCAGGGAGAAGCAGCGGAGTGTTTGAGGGGCTGACTTCTGTTTTTCATGGAGTATGTTTCCCATTACAAAGGGGAAAGGCAGGCCACACATGGACAGAAGGGAAAAATGCAGACAGGAGAGTAATTGGGGGTGTCAGGGTCGTGGGATAATCTGTGAGTTTGTTTTCAAAATCTTCTTGAATGTTTCGTTACTTTTACAGTTAAAAAGAAAAGTTTAAAAAGTCGACTTGAAGTTGAATTTGGCTGGAACAAACTTACTCTGTGGGTGTGATTTCCCATAGGATGTATCCTTCCTTTTACTTGAGGAAAACTACGGTGGTTTTTCTTTGTATTTCTCTGTTTCTCTAAAATCCTTTTCATATCTCTCCTGCATGATCAGGTTTAGTTAGAATCCAGGTACCCATTTCGGAAAGGGTTCCCTTGCCTGTCTGTTGAAGCATGTGTAGTGGGAAGGCCTGGAGATCGCCTGCTGCCACTAATAACCTTGACTTTATCATCGCTGTTTACAGGTGTGAACCCTGAGGTTAGGAGGGAGCATGCCATTTGCTCAAGCTTAACCAACTGTTACCGAGTTATAGTAGTTTTCAAATTTCTGAGTTCTCTTATAAGATAACTTACCTATACCCTAATTTACAAATAAGTTCTCTTATAGCCCCAAATACATGCCTTTCTAGGAAGGTGTCTCCTTCCAGAGTCTCCCAGGCAATATGGGACTCAAGACAGTGATATTTACCCCGCTGCCTCTAACATAAATCTGGGGGAAACACTAAAAGCTTGCAAAGGGGGCAAACGTATAAAAATCTCTCTGTTTCTTTCAATCTCTCTCACACTAGCAGTCAATCAAACATTTTCATTGTTGAGGAAAACCCAAGTGTCATAAAAGCGATCTGGATAGAAAACAAAAACTCTAGTTTGGGAAGGAAAGCAAATATTCCTCATTACCAAAGACAATGCTTCTTTGGATAAACATTTACCTAATCCAGTTCTTCCTTTCTCCCTGTTCCTCTGACTTTCTCAGGAGCCACAGTGGCCCTGTTAGAACAGACGGCGTTCAGCGTTTCCATCATAAGGCATGTTTTTCTGGGGTTTATTACTCAGCTGTAAAAATGCGCTCTAGGCAAAAAGTTGGCATTAAGTCTCATCTCCGGGGTAATTGGTAGGGATTAAAAAAAAATTTTTTTTTTTTTCTTTTTACAGACAGTCTTGGAAAGGGCAACAACAACAACAAATCAAGAATTTACTGTTGGAAACTATGAGGTTTCACCCCCATGGGTTTTCCTCTTTAGTTTGGTTTATTCTGTACTAATTTTGTTCTCCTCTAACCAGATACTTGGGGGCAAAGTTATAAAGGCTATAACCTCAGACATTCATTGATTCTTCTTTCTGCAAATATTTACCCAGTGCTTGCTATAGCCCAGACACTGTTCTAGACTCAAGACACAAAATATCCATGCAGTCTAGGCAATCATGGGGCTGGTGTGCACACACATTCATGCACAAACCTCACGTGTTTCCAGAGTGGAAAAAAAAAAATTCGATTTGCAGTAAGTGGTTGGTGTGGAGGAAGAACAGGGAAAAGGGTGTGGGGGGGCCCTCACCTGAGAGAGGCTGGCTATAGGAAGGCCCTCCAAAGTGCTGATATTTCTCTAAGACTTTGAGGTTAACAGGAGCTTCATGCCAAGCTGGATGAGAAGTGGGGAGAGAGGAAAACGTGTGAAGGCTGGGAAGAGCCCAGTGTGTTTGAAGAACAGAGAGAAGGCTCCCCTTCTAGAAAACATTGAATGAGGGGTGCGGTGGGAGATAATAGTGGATACCTGTGGGGGCCGGGAGGCATGGGCTGATCAGGCAGAGGGATTTCAGCTTTATCCAGGTGAAAGGGGAAGCCCAGGAAAGATGCTCAGTACACCACGAAACGGTTGAACCCTACTTCTGGAGGAGCTTCCTGGCCTCTGTGTGGAGGACGGACCACAGAGGGGCACCAGGGCAGCAGGACCCATGCTCCGTTGCCGGATGTGGGCTGGTCAGAGAAAGCTGCGGCAGAGAGAAGAGTGTGGCTTGGAGGGTGGTCGAAAGGGGACCTGGACACACCCAGCAGAAGTCAAGGATGAGCATGCTGCTGTGATCCCAGGGAGGGAAGGAGCAGGAAAGGGCAAGTTAGGGGGAGGGGCCGTTGGGAAGAACTCCCTGGCTTCTGGTCCAGCCCTGGGTGGTTCTGATACTAAACCCTGTGAGGAGAAACAGTGTGAAGAGTTGTGCAGTCTCATGGTTCAGACTCCGCCATCACCCAGCCTGGGGCTTGTCCTGGCTTTTAACACTCGCCAGCGGAGCAACCTGGGGCAGGTTACTGCCCTCACTGTGCCTCAATTTCCTCCTTGAAAAAATGGGGCTACTATTATCCTCTGGCTCATGGGATAGTTGTGAGGTGAGGTGAGTTCAGTGCCTGCACATGTATCAACAAATAGAATTCCATTTCACGTGGGCTGATGGGCTCATGAATTTCGCTAGCCCTTCTGGGCCACCAGCCCTCATGGGGTTTGCTGTCTGCTGGGGGAACCAGACACTCAACAAATGGATATAACGTGCTGTGACAAGGGCTTCTGAGGGGGTGGTCAGGAGGTCACCACTGGGAAAGTCATGGACCATCTGAATAGGCTTTAGCGAGGAGGGAGTTTGGGGAAGGGGTGTCCATTCCAGATCCAGAGAGCAGCAGAAGGCCCTGAAGTCTGTCTGATAGGTCCAATTGTACTAAGCTTGTACAATGTACTGTGAGGTGTATGCAGTTACCCACATTTTACAGATGGCCAAACTAAGATCCAGAGCTTCTTTCTGGGCTTGAGAAAGGCGCTGAGGTCCAATAGGGTGTGCTTGCGAAACTGAATGTGAGAGAGTGTGTTTGGAGCAGATCAAGCAAGGGGGAGCATTGTGGGAGGGGCAGCAGGCCCAGATGACCCCAGGGCCTGCCAGTCATGTTCAAGGGCTGAGGTTTTATTCTAAATGGGATAAAGACTTGATTGAAATATTTCAGGCAGGAAGAGAGAAAGTCTGACATATTTTTTAAATGGTCACTTTGGCTATGTGTGAACTGGGTATAATTTGGGAGGCAGGAGAGGAGCCCCAGTAATAGTGAAATTGGAGGAAAGTGGCTGAGGCTATGATTGTCCAAAAAATGATGGTGGCTTGGACGATGGTGGTGATCATGCCGGTGGAGAGACATGGATGTGCCGAGGAACATTTCTAAGATGAAACAAATTTTCTTTGTCTACAGAGCTGCCTTAGGGATTTAAGAAACATGCAAGTTTCATCTAGTCACTCCCCTGCTCAGACCCCATCAATGGCTCCCCAGTGCTTTTAGGGTAATGCCCACATCTCTTTTGGTATCACCAAACCCCCTTGTCCCTGTAACATCTGGCACTCCTCTACCCTTTGCATCTGTGTCCTCCTCTTAGCTCTCAGAATGCACCTGGCTCTTTCCTCTCTGAGGGGCCTGGCTCCAGCTGCTCCTCTCTCCTAGAATCTTGTCATCCCTCTCCAAGCCCCAAACCCTCCCTCCCTCTTTCTGGTGTCAGTCTAGCTCCTCCGTTACTAGCTAGAGATCTAAATAGGTCCACTGCAGTTATTAAAGGAAAAATTGGATAAGACCTGCAAGGGCCAAATTAAATAGGTCAAAAAGCTATAGTTTATCTACCAGTGCACTCATCAATCCCTCTGGGATTGATCCCCATTCTCCCAGTGCATGCTTGGTGCCTTTAGCTGGTTGGACTGGGAGAGGGGACATCTAAGGTGATGGAGGAGGAATTTGAGGGCTGTGCTTCCTCTGTCTTATCTTCCTCATTGTCCCAACAAGCCTGGGAGGGAGACAGAGCAGATGAGGATGCTGTTTTTGAATTCTCACTGCTATTCCATAGATTTTTATGCCAGTACAAATTCTCTTGACTGCTGTGGAATTTTAGTAAGTTTTGAAGTCAGAAAATGTTGATCTCAAACTGTTGCTGCTGCTGCTAAGTTGCTTCAGTCGTGTCCGACTCTATGCGACCCCATAGACTGGACTATGCAGCCCACCAGGCTCCGCCGTCCCTGGGATTCTCCAGGCAAGAACACTGGAGGGGGTTGCCATTTCCTTCTCCAATGCATGAAAGTGAAAAGTGAAAGTGAAGTCGCTCAGTCGTGTCCAACTCTTAGCGACCCCATGGACTGCAGCGTACCAGGCTCATGAGATTTTCCAGGCAGGAGTACTGGAGTCTGGTGCCATTGCCTTCTATTATTTGTCAAAAAAAAAAAGTTTTTGGGGGCTGTTCTGGGTTCCTTATATTTCCATATGAATTTTGGTAACAGCTTGTCAATTTCTGAAATGAAAAAAAAGTTGGAATTTTGGTAGGGTTTGCATGAAACTGTAGGTCAGCTTGGAGAATGTTTCAATCTGAATAATATTACATCTTCTAATTCATGAGCATGAATGTCTTTCAATTTGCTTAGATATTCTTTAATTTCTTTTAGTGATTCTTTGTGGTTTTTAATGTGCGAGTCTTGTCCTGCTTTTGTCAAATGTATCCCTTAGTATATCGTTTTTTGATGGTTTGTAAATGGGATCGTTTACTTAATTTTCCAATTGGTCATTGCTAGTGTATAGAAATGAGTCAGACACGACTGAAGCTACTTAGCAGCAGTGTATAGAAACAAGATTGACTTTTTCATATTGGAAAAAAAAACCCATGATTCTCCCTCCCCACCCCCTCACTTCCCGTACAGCCCCTGGCAACTGCCAATGTACTTTCTGACTATGAATTTGACTATTTTAGGTAGGAAAATGGCATCTTTCTGATTGCCAAAAATGAGGCCCAGATTCAGACTCTGGAACCCTTTGGAACACTCCACCCAGAGTGGAGGCCTGGCCACCAGCAGGGTCCCAAGACAACCAGACTCACTCTGGAGTCAGTGTGCATGACCCATCCCTTTTGACTGAGGAACCCCAAGCGCCTTATAAATAATAATTTAAGAACACAGCATCCCAGATGGGCTGGCCTTACAACTGAAGAGGAAAAGGGTTCATTTGCTGGTGTGGTGGTGAGTTCTTGCAAGAGCTGTGCTTGGGTCAGGGGAGAAGAGTAACTCCCTCTGGGTCCAGGCTGAATAGGTACTAAGCCTGTACAATGCACCGTGAGGTGTATGCAATTAATACCCACATTTTTATAGTTGGCCAAACCAAGATCCAGAGCTTCTTTCTGGGCTTTGTAGTCCAGGAGGAACTCAGACTTTCTGGGATTCCAAGCCAGTAGTATTTTCACTGCTCCTGTGCTGCCTCCAATAATTACTCGTTATGTCTGCAAAGCATTTCATAGTTTACAAAGCATTTAATGTTACAGAGCATTTAAACGTGCATCACTTTATTCATTCCTTACAATAACTCAGCTAAGCAAGAAGTGCAGAGGTGACTAGCTCCATTTTATAGATGAGGAAATGGAGGCTGAGCGAGGAGGAAGTAATTGCCTACGTTCTTACAGCAGCAATAGTAAATCACATCTATATAGTTTATATAGTCCCCATGAACTGTAGCCCGCCAGGCTCCTCTGTTCATGGAATTCTCCAGGCAAGAATCCTGGAGTGGATAGCCATTCCCTTCTCCAGGGGATCTTCCCAACCCAGGGATTGAACCTGTGTCTCATGTTTCCTGCACTGCAGGCAGATTCTTCACCCTTTGAGCCATCAGGGAAACTCTTAACACTTATAGCTGCAATGTAAGTCACATCTATATAATGATTTACAGCTTGCAGAATGCTTTCTGGTTTTGGACATCACAATATCTCCTTGAAGTAAGTAGGCCTGGTGTTATTATTATTATCCTCATTATTAGCAGTAGTGGTGAAGTAGTAGTGAAGTAGTAGTATTCCCATATCACAGATGAATGAACTAAGATTCAGAGAAGTTAAGAAAGATGACAAATGAACATTTATATCTCAGCCCCAAGCTAGGTACTTTAGCCATGTTATCTCATGGAATCCTAGTAGCCCTCAGAAAATATTTGCAGAGGCTTGTCTTTCATTCACGCATTTTATTCATTCATTTGCTAAATGTTTACAGAGTGCCTACTGTGCATTGGTTGTTGTTTTAGGCACAGGGAGTGCAGTAGTGAACAAAAGAAAATCCTTGTCTTCACTGAGCATATATTCTTTTGGGTATGGGTGGAACAGACCATAAATAAACAAGTAAATATATCCAATACGGGATGGCACTTGTAGCAAAGAAGGAAAATAAAGCAGGAAAAAGACAGCAGAGAGGCGTGTGGTGTCAGTGTGGCAAAAGTGCTCAGGAATGACAGGGAGGTCTGATTTAGTGGCACAAATAGAGATGTGAGTAGGGGGAGCAGAGAGGGGTGTCAGTGGGCTCTTGAAGAATAAGTACGTGCTGAAACATTTTAGTGGGAAGCAGAGGAGAAAGCCTAGTGTGATGATCACCCCACGAGAGCAGCTTCTCTCTCTTGAGGCTTTGAAATGGGCTCAGATGGCTATAGTGTCGCTTCCTTGTCCTTACAACTGTGGGATGTGGGTGTTGAGGGAAATTGAGGCTGGAAGGTGAAGTTCACTGTTTCATAGCTAATAAGTTTCAAATTCAAGGCAGGTGCCTGGCACCAAGCTGGTGCTCTTGTCTGTACCACATCCTCTGTGCAAAGGCTCGGAAGGAAGTGCAGGGAGCAAGGGGAAGGGGGATGGGAGGGCAACCAGCGTGTGGGGAGGACCTCACACTTCTGGATACGGAGGTCGGTTAAGAATTAGGGCGCCGTCCTGAAGGTGGTGGGAAACCTGGCAGGCAGGTGGGTCAAGTAGGGGCAAGACGGAAATAGGTTTATGTTTCATTGAGAGCTCTCTGTCTGGAGAGAGAAAGGGGAGAATCTAGGGGCTCTGGGGGCAGCTGGAGGGATGAGGTATCATTTACTGAGATAGGGAGGAGAGAGCCTCCTCTCTGACAATCTTCCTGGCGAAGAAATCCCATCTATGTCAAAATTCTTCAACTGCAGTCCAGCACTACTTTGGGGGTGAGGAGGAGCGGAGAATGCGCTGCTGGGTGGGAAAACATTACATGTATTTCGGTTATCCTCTGAAATGCATATCTTTTCATTATAAGTACAGCAATCCAGAGCAGCACCACCAGTAACTGATTCTCTCACCGTGGACACCATATGTTTTCAGGTCAGTTGTTACAGATATCTTGAAGCTTTGTTTCCACTCATCACTACTTCAAAACTATGAAAGTCAAAATCTCAGCACCAGATGGGGTTGATGGGTATTAGTACATTAACAAAGAAACAACAGGAATAACACATTCCAACATTTTGATAACTACATTTAAGTACAATTAGGTGGCTTGGACATTTGGTTTCATTCATTTCAAAACATTATTTTGAGATGACACCCGTAGGCTTCAGCAGCTGCCAGGGGCATCCACCACACGAAAAAGTCTTAGAACTCCAGAATGGGAGCAGCGTGTTTCTTGCGCATCTCTTGCCTTCCATTCTCTGTGTTGGCTCTGTAAGAGACAGTACTGTCCCTGGCGTAGGGGCTCCTGGAGGCTGAGGTCTGATCTTGCGCAATTCCTCAGCCTCGAGATTCATGGATAAAGCTCAGGAAATGTTGTTTTAATTCGGAATTGACATTAGGCAAAGGTTTTCCTGGATATCTGGATTTCTCGCTTCTCTTACAGAATCAGAAGGACTAATGACTCTGGGGCCTTCCACCTCCATGGCTCAATGACAGGGGTTCTGGAGCAGCCAGCCCTGTGGACAGACTTGCCACAGCCCCTGGGCACTGAAGGGTGCTCTCCTTGATGAGCCCCAAGGTCTCTGAGGTTTTGGTCCCCGAGTTGGGGACAGGTGTGACTTGGGGATACCTCCAAGCCACACTCCCAACACCAGGGACAAACTTAAGGGCAAATGGTGATTTGCTGGACCACTTCCAGTTGCCCCATTGAAAGAAAGAAGAGCTGAAGCTTCACCAGGGCCAGCTTCACAGATCAGAACCCAGGCAAACAGAAGCCACGACCAACTCCCTGTCTGCCTGCCCCTAGAGTTCTCCTTGCTTCGCTGAGCTCACTCCCTGAAAACCTTCCCATTGCTTCTCATCACGCTCGGAATATTATCCAGACTCTGCAGAAGGTCCCAAACCTCTGGGACCTCACTGTGCTGCCAGCTTCTCCAAGCTCCCCTCTTTCTCAGCTTCAGGACCAGTGTCAGTTCCTGGGAAGGGAGGAGATCCTGCCCACTCTCCAGAATTGTGCCCCTAGCCTCGCCTCCCACTCCAACACTCTCTTGCCACCCTGCTTCCTTTTCCTCAAAGCTCTTACCATCATCCAAAAATGATATTCCTAACTTACTCCTTTACTCTTAGCCTCCTACTGGCATGCAGACTTCACTGTGGCTAAGTCCGGCATGCTGGTCCATCACGAGCTTTTGTTAAATACAGATCAATCAATAGACAGCAGACGGAGGCCTTATGCTATCCTGGTCTTACACCTCATTTCTCTTCTCCCGCCAGCTCTCACCCCAGGATCAGAGTCAGGCTCAGAGACTGGGCAGAGATTAGTGTTTACTAACTTGGTGATTTTAAAAAGCTGACTTTTAAAATGTTGTTAAAATATTCTTGCAGTTAAATATTGTGCCTTCTCTGCCACCTACCCACTGCCTTCCTGAGGGTCACTGGGAAAATCACTGAACTTTTCTGCCCATTTTCTTCATGCATGCAGCAGGGATAAATCACATTTTCCTCTTGGGGCCCACTGTTTGTGACCATGAAATGCCAGCACAAGAAGTTCCACCAGCACCTGAGCACATAGTAGGTGCTTGACTAAGTACCTTGACCTCTTCACCATTCCCCGCCCCACCCCCAACCTTTCCCCTTTCAGTTGGAGCTGGAAGAAAGCGCGTCAATCACGGAGTAATTTATGCAGCATGATATGCCTTTATTATTGCATGCTGAGTTGGGGCTCCTACTGTCCAATGAAGGTCAAAAGGAGGGATGGCTTTTATCTCTCCAGCAACTCTGGAAACACAGGGGGGAGGGGGCAAACTCCCAGAGGTTTCCTCTTGAAAACAAACAGATCCTCTCCCCTGCCCTGAATAGCTTTCCTCAATCAAAGCTGTAAAAGTCTGTGAGCAGCGGGACTTTGCCCTAAGCCTGGAGGGGGCTAATAAAGCATTGAATGGAGAGAGTGACCCCGAACTGGCAGAGGGGTCCCCGCTGGGCCCAGGCCTGTGCCTGCTGCCTTGTGGAGAATCCAAAGGTCACGTGTCATTAGTCAGTGTCTTACAGCGACCCTTTCAAAATTATCGATAAAGGGGGAAGGAGACCCTTTCTTTTGCGAATCCCCCTAAGGATTTTCTTCTCTCTTTTCTTCTTTTTTTTTTTTTCCTCACTGTTGGAAGAGGTAGGCTGCGACATCTTTTTCTTATTTGCTTTCAGAGGCAAAAAGAACCAGTTTGAAATCAAGAGTTTCATGCTTTGGGAGACATAAAAGTCAGGACCCGGTACTTTTCTTTTTGATGCAGTTTTTTCTGGGAAGCCTTGGGTCTGAGAAGCCACTTGATTTGGGTTCCCATGAAAACTTGTCTCATTTCGTCCCTGTCTTCAATTTCTTTTCAACAGCTCTAAACACTCCTGAGGTGTATCTTTCTTCCTTCCTAACCTCAGTTTGGCCCAAGACTTGGGACCTCCGTAAGGACACGAGGGATGCACATGGTACTCAGCCAGCTGTGAACCTCTGGCTGTTCCCTCGTTTCTCCGTAACTCAGTTTCCTTGCTGGGCGCAGCGTCCCAGGCCTAGAGGCAAGTGACCTGATGATCTCAGGAGGACCTGAGGAGCACTTGAAAGAGATGCTCAGCCCTTCGTCCAATGGGAAGAATGACAGTGATCTTATTTTCTTTATTATTTACTTAGCTCGGGCAGGTACAGCTGAGGCCGATGTGTGGTTGTGGTGGGTTAATCCTTTAGCCACGGATTGATTCGATGACATTCCTGAGTTTATAGGTAGTTGTTATATTGCTTTTTATTTGTTGTACATTTTGTGAAGTAATTAAGGGCCACATCATACCTCCTCCGTAGTGCCTGCTGCAAAGGCAATTCATGGTGCACACGTGTGTGCTCCCACACGCGTGTGTGTGTGCTCCCACATGCATGTGCGATGTGGGCAATAGGGGTGTGTTACATCCCACCCTTAGCAGAGAAGATGGGAATCTCCTGGGGTCAAAAAATGCTCTGGCTAATTACTTAAATCATTCACGAAGCACTGTCTCTGTGATTATGTGTCTATAAATAATACTGTATGGTGATAAACACATACACAACAGAGACAGGAGGAGCTGTGCTGGGACTAATTCCTTCTGGTTTGGACATCAGATGAAGCACTCGGCTGGTATTTGGAGAACAGGTTATGTGAATACTTTTGAAATACTCTTGCTCCTCAGGGCAGCAAGCACAGAGGCTCCTCACTCAATTTAAATCCTTCGTATGAAAATTGAATTTGAGTACATTAAATGCCCTGATCATGTGACCTCCACAATAACTATTTTTTTCCCCTTGCCATCTGTGGGTATTGGGTTACTTTAACTCCAAATAAATTAATATTCCAACATCTCATTCATCTCACTAGAGGGGAACAGCCCTGGTGGAGGCCAGCACAGGTCACGGGTAAGCCGTGTGGTTTCATAAGCGTAGTGACGCTGAACCTAAGCAGTGCCTGTGAATGCGGGCAGGCTCCCCCCTGCCATCAGCTGGCAGTTGCCTGATGGGGAACTCAAGGCAGGGGCTCTAGGGGTGCCTGCCTCTCCCTCCAGCAGAAGAATTCCCAGAGAAGTGACAGGCCTGTGTCGTCATCCTGCCCCTGGCCATTTTCAAACCAGGATCCAGCACAGGGCAGGCACCCACGAACAGTAACTGAATAAGAGCCTCTGAAAAAGGAGCCTGGCCAGAGGCTGGGGGCAGGGTGGGGTGAGGGGTAGGCAACTGGGGGATGAGGGAATAGAGGTATGAGAGAGGGAAATTAGAAGGAAGAAAACGAGGAGACAGGACTATGAAGGCACAGGCTGTTATGTTGAAGAAACAGCTAAGCACACTGAGTTTATGGTTGAAATGAATGATCTGCGGTCAGAGCCTGTGCACTCCCAGGACTCCCCGACTAGCTTGCTGGCTTCTGCTCTCTTTGCTGACCCCTCTCTACCTCCGCTGCTTGCTGCTTCTAGTCTCTGCCTGGATGGTTGCGGGAGGATGCAGGCACCTCTGGGATGAAAAGGAAGATCTATTTGCCTCCTGTTCCTCTGGGCTGGACCAGGGCCTGGCCAGAGCAGTCCACTCATTGCTTAGTGTTTGGTGGACAACTTCTAAGTCCCACTGGACTCCAGGCTCACAAGCATTAAACAGGACACCAGAGACTGGCTGGGTTGACATCAGGGCCCCTCGTGTTTTCCAGTTATCTCTAGAGGACATTCCAAACCAAGTTCCTAGCCAAGCTGTAGGGAATCAGCCTTTGTTCCTTCCTGGGCTTCCCTCTATCTGAGAAGCGGGGTCTGATGGGGTTTGCTCTGCTGAAAAACAAGACTCCAGGATTTCTGGATGCCTCAGTTTTCCAGTCTATGAAACAGGATTTTGTGATATCTCTTCTGTCATAGAACCATTTTAAAGATTCAATGGACAAATGCATGAAGAGACAGACGTAGCTGCTATTATTATTGCTAATGATGATTAGACAGCAAAAGAGTCTGAAATGCAGTACTTGGGTGCAGTCTCAATGAGAGAATGATCTCTGTTTGTTTCTAAGGCAAAGCATTCAATATCACAGTAATTCAAGTCTATGCCCCCAACAATAATGCCAAAGAAGTTGAAGTGAATGGTTCTATGAAGACCTACAAGACTTTCTAGAACTAACACCAAAAAATAAAAAAAATTCCTTTACATCATAGGGGACTGGAATGCAAAAATAGGAAGTCAAGAGATACCTGGAATAACAGGCAAGTTTGGCCTTAGAGTACAAAATGAAACAGGGCAAGTCTAACAGAGTTTTGCCAAAAGAACACACTGGTCATAGCAAACACCCTCTTCCAACAAGACAAGAGAAAACTCTACACACGGACATCACCAGACAGCCAGTACTGAAATCAGACTGATTATATTTTTTGCAGCCAAAGATGGAGAAGCTCTCTACAGTCAGCAAAAACAAGACTGGGAGCTGACTGTGGCTCAGATCATGAACTCCTTATTGCCAAATTCAGACTTAAATTGAAAAAGTAGGGAAAACCACTAGACCATTCAGTTATGACCCAAATAAAATCTCTTAAGTTTATACAGTGGAAGTGACAAATAGAACCAAGGTATCAGATCTTATAGACAGAGTGTTTGAAGAACTATGGATGGAAGTTTGTGACATTGTGTAGGAGGCAGTGATCAAGACCATCTCCAAGGAAAAGAAATGCAAAAAGCCAAGATGATTGTCTGAGGAGGCCTTGCAAACAGCTGAGAAAAGAAAAGAAGTGAAAGGCCAAGGAGAAAAGGAAAGATATACCCATCTGAATACAGAGTTCCAAAGAATAGCAAGGAGAGATAAAGCCTTCCTAAGAGATTAATACAGAGAAGTAGAGGAAAATAATAGAATGGGAAAGACTAGAGATCTCTTCAAGAAAATTAGAGATACCAAGGGAACATTTCATGCAACGAAGGGCTCAATAAAGAACAGAATGGTATGGACCTAACAGAAACAGAACATATTAAGAAGAGGTGGCAAGAATATACAGAACAACTGTACAAAAATGATCTTCATGACCCAGATAACCACAATGGTGTGATCACTCACCTAGAGCCAGACATCCTGGACTGTGAAGTCAAGTGGGTCTTAGGAAGCATCACTACAAACAAGCTAGTGAGGCGAAGGAATTCCAGATGAGCTATTTCAAATCCTAAAAGATGATGCTGTGAAAGTGCTACACTCAATATGCTGCAAATCTGGAAAACTCAGCAGTGGCCACAGGACTGGAAAGGGTCAGTTTTCACCCCAATCCCAAAGAAAGGCAATGCCAAAGAATCATTAAAAAAAGATCATTAAAAAAGCAAGAGAGTTCCAGAAAAACATCTACTTCTGCTTTATTGACTATGCCAAAGCCTTTGTGTGGATCACAACAAACTGTGGAAAATTCTTAGAGATGAGATTACCAAACCACCTTAACTGCCTCTTGAGAAATCTGTATGCAGGTCAAGAAGCAACAGTTAGGACCCTGGAGATCGAAGCATGCCGGGGCATGAACGAAGCGCTGGAGAAGCAATTGCAGGAGCTAGAGGACAAACAGAACGCCAACATTAGCGCTATGCAGGACACAATCAACAAATTGGAAAATGAATTGAGAACCACAAAGAGCGAAATGGCAAGATACCTCAAGGAATACCAAGACCTCCTTAATGTCAAGATGGCTTTGGACATTGAGATTGCAGCTTACAGGAAATTCTTGGAAGGTGAGGAGACCCGGCTCAGTTTCACCAGTGTGGGCAGCCTAACCACAGGCTGCACCCAGAGCTCCCAGGTCTTTGGCCGATCTGCCTATGGAGGTTTGCAGACCAGCTCCTATTTGATGTCTGCCCGCTCCTTCCCGTCCTACTACACCAGCCATGTCCAGGAGGAGCAGATAGAGGTGGAGGAGACCATTGAGGCTGCTAAAGCTGAGGAAGCCAAGGACGAGCCCCTCTCTGAAGGAGAAGCGGAGGAAGAGGAGAAGGAGAAGGAAGAGGCTGAGGCTGAGGAAGAGGAGGGAGCCCAAGAGGAAGAAGCTGCCAAGGAAGAGGCTGAGGAAGCAAAGGAGGAAGAAGAAGCAGGTGAAGGCGAAGAAGCAGAAGAAACCAAAGAGGCAGAAGAGGAAGAGAAAAAAGATGAAGGTGCTGGGGAGGGCAAGCCACTAAGAAGAAAGATGAAACCCTTCCCTTCCCTTCCCTTAATTTTTCCAGGAATAATTCTCCCGAAATCAGGTCAATCCTATCACCAATCAACCAGTTGAGTTGCAGATACTATGTGAATTAAGAAGTCAATATATGTATAATTCTGAGATGACTTAGGTTCGACATTAAATGTTGTGCTATGACTTTTCTCCTTCCGCAGAGTATCTGTTTGCTTGCAGAGTGGCTTCCTGGCTTGCTGCCAGCCTGTGCATGGTCCACGCTTATGAGTTCAGGATCTATGGCAATGTGAGTAATTCAGATGTTTACAATAAAAAACCACACCATGAATAAATGAATTCACTAATGTTAATGTTAAACTTCATGGGAAAAAATAGTCCTTTGAATCTTTGGTGGTTAGAAATTAAAGACCTCGAATTATGTGCAATAAATAGTAAATAAAGTTACACTGAATGAAAAAAAAAAAAAAAAGAAACAACAGTTAGAACCAGACATGGAACAATGGACTTGTCCCAAATTGGGAAAGGAATATGTCAAGGCTGTATATTGTCACCCTGCTTATTTAACTTCTATGCAGAGTATATCATGTGAAATGCCAGGCTGGATGAAACACAGTTTGGAATCAAGAATACTAGCAGAAATATCAATAACCTCAGATATGCAGATGACACCACCCTTATGGCAGAAAGTAAAGAGGAACTAAAAAGCCACTTGATGAAAGTGAAAGAGGAGAGTGAAAAAGCTTGCTTAAAACTCAACATTCAAAAAACTTAAGATCATGGAATCTGGTCTCATCACTTCATGACAAATAGATGGGGAAACATTGGAAACCATGAAAATTTATTTTCTTGGACTCCAAAATCACTGCAGATGGTGACTCCAGTCATGGTATTAAAAAATGTTTGCTCTTTGGAAGATAAGCTATGACAAACTTAGACAGCATATTCAAAAGCAGAGACATTACTTTGCCGACAAAGCTCTGTCTAGTGAAAGCTATGGTTTTTCCAGTAGTCATGATGGATGTGAGAGTTGGACCATAAAGAAAACTAAGTACCGAAGAACTGATGCTTTTGAACTGTGGTGTTGGAGAAGACTCTTGAGACTCCTTTGGACTGCAAGGAGATCAAACCAGTCCATCCTAAAGGAAATCAGTCCTGAATATTCACTGGAAGGACTGATGCTGAAGCTTTAGGTCCAATACTTTGGCCACGTGATGCAAAGAACTTACTCATTAGGAAAGAGTGTGATGCTGGGAAAGATTGAAGGCATGAGGAGAAGGGGATGATAGAGGTTGTGATGGTTGGATGGCATCACTGACTTAATGGACATGAGTTTGAGCAAGCTTTCTGAGTTGGTGAAGGATAGGGAAGACTGGCATACTGCAATCCATTGGGTCTCAAAGAGTTGGACATGACTGAGCAACTGAACTGAACTGAACTGATCTGAATGATGATTTTCAGTTTGTTTTAAAATTATTACTTTATTTTCATCATTAGTTTGTTATTTTTATTTTATGTATTACTGTTATTTCACTTTTATAATTATTTATGTATTTTTAAATTGATTTTTTAAAAAAACCTTTTGGCTACACTGCATGGCATGTGGGATCTTATTTCGCAGACCAAAAATTGCTGGTCTGAGAAATGCCCTCATTCATTGGAAGCATGGAACCCTAACCGCTGGACCACCAGGGAAGTCCTCTATGATTACATTTTACCAGTTAGAATTTTTTTTACTGTTGGACAGGAGTATG
>SJXQ01000293.1:18043-34356 GCA_006408695.1 Aepyceros melampus | reverse complement strand
ACTGGACTGCAAGGAAATCCAACCAGTCCATCCTAAAGGAGATCAGTCCTGGGTGTTCATTGGAAGGACCGATGTTGAAGCTGAAACTCTGATACTTTGGCCACCTCATGCAAAGAGTTGACTCATTGGAAAAGACCCTAATGCTGGGAAAGATTAAGGGCAGGAGGAGAAGAGGATGACAGAGGATGAGATGGCTGGATGGCATCAGCAAAATGATGGACATGGGTTTAGGTGGACTCTGCGAGTTGGTGATGGACAGGGAGGCCTGATGTGCTGCAATTTAGGGGGTCGCAAAGAGTTGGACACGACTGAGCCACTGAACTGAACCAAGTTTTTTTAAGAAAACTTTAGACAGTCTTTCAAAGTAGCTGTACCATTCTGCATTTCCACCAGCAATGCATAAGAGTTCCTTTTGCTCCACGGTCTTGCTAACACTTGGTGTTGTCATAGTCCAGATTTTGGCCATCCTAATATTACAGGTATATTGTCATTGTGTCATTTTCCTTGGCAGAATTATACTCTCTAACTTGTGCTGTCATGAGCTGGGGGTCCCACTCTGGGACTCACCCTGGAGGACCTCTGTGGACCCCCAAACTGAGTGCCATGAGCAGAGAGCCCTTGTCATCCTTTTGTGCATAGATGTCCATCAGGCAGCCTTGTCTGAAAACATGTCCTGGCCAACTTGGAAGCTTTTGGAAACCATCAAAAAGCATTCACTGGTCCTTTAAGGATATGAGGTACATCATTAAGGACTGGAGTGTGTGTGAGGGGCGGGCACTTTCCATGAAGGTGTGGGCAAGTGTCCCCCAAAACATGCTGCACATCCCAGAGTACAGGAAAGCAGCATCCCTGATGAGCTCAAGACTAGTATGAAGGCCTTTGGCCCCTCAAAGTGTCCTTTGGCCTCTCAAAAAGAAAACAAGGATGGAGGGACTGTTGGCCCTAGTCTTTCTTCCTCCCCATCACTCCCTATCCCTCTTTTCCAGTTACACAGGGAGAGGTAGGTAAAGCGCATTAAATCATCTCCCAGACCATAGCCCTAAGGTCAAGAAGTTAAAGGTCAAGCAGAGGATATGGACTTTCTCTTTGGATATTTTTCTTTTACCAGCTTTGCTGAATTCTCAGACCGCCTCTCCTTGGCTTTTCTGAGCTCTCTTTGTCTTTTCCCGGTATGACTGAGCTTAGAAGTTCACATGTTCCAGCAGTCATGTGTAGATGTAAGAGTTGAACCATAAAGAAGGTTGAGCACCAAAGAATTGATGCTTTTAAACTGTAGTGCTGGAGAAGACTCTTGAGAGTCCTTTGGATAGCAAAGCAATCAAGCCAGACAATACTAAAGGAAATCAACCCTGAATATTCATTGGAAGGACTAATGCTAAAACTTCAACATTTTGGCCACCTGATGTGAAGAGCTGACTCATTGGAAAAGACCCGAATGCTGGGGAAAACTGAGAGCAGGAGAGGAAGGGGATGGCAGAGGATGAGATGGTTGGATGGCATCACCAACTCAATGGACATAAGTTTGTGCAAATTCTGGGAGATAGTGAAGGACAGGGAAGCCTGGCGTGCTACAGTCCATGGAGTCGCAAAGAGTCAGACATGACTTAGGGACTAGACAACAACCACAACAAAAGAAATTCACATGTGAGCCTCCCTGACCTTTGAGTGGCCTGGGATGGACAACCAAGGCCAACGACGTCTTAGCTTCAGAATGAAATGGTTTC
This sequence comes from Aepyceros melampus, assembly GCA_006408695.1. Lineage (NCBI taxonomy): Eukaryota > Metazoa > Chordata > Mammalia > Artiodactyla > Bovidae > Aepyceros > Aepyceros melampus. The sequence continues at coordinate 32,632 of SJXQ01000293.1, read as the reverse complement.
TCTGGCCTGATCTTTCAGGGTAAGGTTGGTTCACCAACTGGTTTAAACTTTCTCAGCCCAAAGACTCTGCTGGAGCTTAGCGTGTGGGATTAGAGCTATAGTTAATGATACACTGATCTCCTGGGATTGTCCTCTGTGTATATACCCTCAGAGACCTCATGGGTAGGCGAGAGGTAGAATTAGGGTAGTTCTGGGTCCACTGGCCCATAATCTCATGCTCTCACCTCCATCCCCATAAATATCAACCCTACCTCAGAAAAGAATGCTGCATCCACAGCCCAGAGCAACGTCAACTCACTGTCCACTCCTTTCTAAGCACAGGATGAGGATGGTGCCCAAGGGAGGCCCTGCTCTAAAGCTGTGAGGGTTCTTTCTTTTAGCAACTCAAAGGTTTTGTCATAAAAAGAGATGCAGAAATGAGACTTGCATTTAAGTGATGCCAAAATACATTTCAAGCTCATTTTCTGAGACTGTAAAATCCTTTCTGAGAAGCTTTGTAGGAGCTTTCTGTGTCATCGAGCTGATCTAATCCAAATTACTAGATTGTTTTCTGTTCACTCATCACCTTTCTTAGCAATGCTCAGGAGGACAAAACAAACAAAAACACCACTGAGAAGCAAATTGAACATGTCATAATGCACAAGACAGCATCCATCCACACAAGACAACAAGGATGATGCCCACAGCATGTCCCCAGTGGTTCCCTGGGAAAGCAGACAACCTCAGAAGGCCCCTCTTCCCCAGAATACAGCATGACCCATGCTGAGGTCTCAACACAATCTCCCTGGGAGAGCTTGATAAGCTTATGAACCACTAAGAGCTCCTAGAACTGAGGCACCCCACATCCAAACAAGCCAAAAGGAAGGAGTAGCCCCAGCACCTCCAAGCACTGGCCATTTGTGATGTCATCATTGGCCCCGGTTGCAGGTGAATGCTTTCATTATTTATCTTTCCTGCAAAATAAAAGATTCCAGAACTTGAAGCTTCTTTCGGTAATCCACGTAGATAAAAAACTAGTGAGTTCCATGAGAAATAGCTCAAGACAATGAAACTAAGATTGACTTCCTTCAATTCCCCCCTGGCAGGATCATCACCAAGCCCCCATCAGTCCTCAAAGTAGGGATAAGTGAGACCTATTACTTTCCTGATAAGAGTTTTGATTTTGTCCTCATGGGTGAAAACCAGGTAAATAAATAGAAAGGCTGCCTTCCAATTCCCCAATAACATAAGGCTAAACAAGAGCATGGTTCAATCACCTTCAGATATATTGGCAAAAAGGATAGAGTTGTCGAAATGAAGAAGGACAGCTGTGTATAAAAATCATTCTGCTTTATGTCATTGTCCTATTTACAGTGGTCAGCACCTTTCGAACTTGAATTTGCTCATTACTGGGCTGAAGTCTGGAGAAAAGCTGGTGGGGAGGGGAGGCCAACTGCTTCAGGAAGAGCTCATCGTTGCCTGTAGCTATTTCCCGTGTTTTCTTCCCGGGCCAAATACCAACACACCTGTGTCCTCAAGAAAAAGCAGAGACTGTGTGACCAGCAGAATAAGCAGGTTTTCCTCCTGCTGTTCTTAATGGATGGCTTATTCTTGCAAGCAGAAACATGACACTCCAGTTTGCTTTCTAAACAAATGCTACCCACAGCGATCCTCAGCGTGACTGCATGTAGAAATACCTGGGGTGAGGGGGCTTACTACGTATATAAATATGCATTTCTAGGCCTCCCCACCTGAGATTCTGGTCTAGTTGGAATCCCTGGTGCCCAGGAATCTGAATGCTGAGTAAGCACATCCGATGACTTGAAGTATTGGAGCTCAGATGGTGAAGTGTCTGCCTGCAATGCAGGAGACCCGGGTTCGATCTCTGGGTCAGGAAGATCCCCTAGATAAGGAAATGTCAGCCCACTCCAGTATTCTTGCCTGGAGAATTCCATGGACAGAGGAGCTTGGCAGGCTACATGTAGTCCATGGTGTCATAAAGAGTTGAACATGCCTGAGCAACTAACATTCTATCAAAGGTCACTGTTGTTCTTTAATCATTAAGTCATGTCTAACTCTTTTGCAACCTCATGGACTATACAGCCTGCCAGGCTCTGTCCACGGGATTTCTCAGGCAAGATTCCTGCAGTGGGTTGCCATTTCCTTCGCCAGGGGATCTTCCCGACCCAGATGGGCCTCCTGAATTGACAGGTGGATTCTTTCCCACTGAGCCACCTGGGAAGCCCTACTTCCTTACATCAGCACCCTAGACTAGAGAAAAAAAAAATAATTTGGAGATCATCTCACTCAGCTTCTTTGTTCTGCAGAGAAATAACAGTGAATCTGAGAGAAACCTGGCTTGATCAGGCAAGGCTGTGGCACTGTTCACACTCAGTGTCTCTGCAGAGAATCTCTTGCCTCTGGGCTGAATTTAGAATTAGGACAATGTTTCTGTAAAGAAACAAATATCCTTACAGAAAAAAAAAAAAAAGCGGTTATTAGGAGTCATCTATATAGAAAGAAGCCTTTGTTCAGGAAAGACGGCTTTGAAAAGGCAAATGTTAGTGAAAGAGGCTCTATCAGAGGAAGGCCCGGGGCGAACCCGGCCGGTGCTCGGGGGCCAGGCTTTGTCCCGCCATCTGCAGTCCGTCTGAAGGCCCCTTGAAGAAGCAGGAGCTCGATGGCTAATGGATTTTGGACTCCAAATAAAAGAGAAACAAGACTAAAGGGCCGAGGAGTCTGAAAGCAATTCTTAAAGAGAAAGAGCCCTGTTGTGCATTCCTCCCAAATGGAGCTTAATTAGACCACACACAGTAATGTACCTGGGGGTCAGGGGAGTGGGGAGGGGCACCTCCAGTGCAATTCCTGTCTTTATTTCTAGATTGAGGAGGAAGGCTGAGGAACTTCAGGCTGCTTCATTGGCACTATGGGCTTCCCAGGGGCTCAGTGGTAAAGAATCTACCTGCCAGTGCAGGAGATGGCAGAGAGATGGGTTCCATCCCTGGGCTGGGAAGATCCCCTGCAGGAAGCAATGGCAACCCACTCCAGTATTCTTCCTGGGAAATCCCGTCGACAGAGGACTCTGGAAGGCTACAGTTCATGGAGTCACAAAGAGGCAGACACGACCGACCGAGCAACTAAAGGGCAGCAGCACTGGCACACACGGGCCCACAGGTGCTCGGGCAGCAATGCTGGGGCCCTTGGATCACCTGCAATGACAAGTGACCCAAACTGCACGATTCCAGCCCCTGTGCCCGGTGCTCACCCTTCACCCCAACTTCTACTGAATCTCAGGCTCTACACCCGGGACAGATTTTTCCTTTTTACCTTTGCTTTTTTTGGCGGCACTGTGCACTCACAGGATCTTAGTTCCCGACCAGGGACTGAACCCAGGCCCTCCGCGGTGAAAACACAGAGCCTTAACCGCTAGACCACCAAAAAGTTCCAAGCATAGACCTCTCTGAGCCTTTCATCCATGGAGCTGTCAGGTTGCAAAGTGCAGAGTGTGGGCTCAATGTGGACTCACAGAGACCTAGCTAAAAAGGGGAATATAATTATTTCCATAATGTGGAGCCTTTACACTTCCTTTCCACGGAAATTGTACCCTGATCCAGGGGCCCTTGAAGAATTCTTAACAAAGTGAAATAGAACAGAGTTAAGACCTCTCACAGCTTGAATGGTCGGTGGGCTGACTGAAATCTTTGAGTTCACCGTTTCAATTGTTTAAAAGTGTCTGCATGTCTCACTCATCCATGGGTTTCTAACCACAGGGCTTATTGTGCAGAATTTACAAAGCTGAGGCCCAGTGGTCTGACTGCAGGTAGGTAGTGTCAGAGTTGGACATGACCCAGGTGTCCAACCTGCACCCTTCTCCATCACCACTTACCCTCAATGATGCATCTTTTATCAGTGTTAATTTCAGAATTGTTAGCTCGTTCCTGACTAAACAATGGCATCTCATCTTCCCCGTGTTGGAATGGAATCTTCTAGAAGATTTTGACATACCTCTATAGCAGGCGTATCTTTGTGTGACCCCCAGTGGGTTATGACCTGTGTAATCCCCTCCTCCTGAGTGTGGATGGAACCTGTGACTTGCATCTGGGATATCCTTTCCTGCAGTAGGTTGTGTTATATGAGATAATTACTTCCGTGGTTATGTTACAATATACGAGACTCCTTCACGGGCAACTAGAGTGAAAGATTCTCCTGCTTGTCTAAAGAAGTGAGCCACCAGGCTGTGAGACCGCCAAGTGGCGAGGAGCTGCTGTAGCCTCCCAGCTCTGGCACTGAGAGCAGCCCAGTTAAGGGCCAGCTGGAAAACAGGACATCAGTCCTGCAGCCACAAGGACTGCATTCTGCCAACAGCCACATGAGCCTGAAGAGCACTCCCAGCTCTAAGAGGGATGCAGCTTTGAGTCCTGAGTAGAGGACCCAGTTAAACCCCACCCGGACGCCTGACCTACAGGAACTAGGAGGAAATAAGCATCCAGTTGATTCTCTTTATGCATGATAGCTGCGTTTGATGATATCTTGGTGAGAATTGAACTTGTGCCTTTGTTCCTGAAGAAACACATGGCTGGATTCCTGCCAGGCTCTGGTCATAACATTCTCGTCATCTGGTCAACACATAACCTTGTTTTTAATGTGTGTTTCTGTTTAACATATATGGGGCTCCCCAGCTGGTGCAGTAGTAAGGAATCTGCCTGTCAAAGCAGGAGGTCCAAGAGACACGGGTTTGGTCCCTGGGTCCGGAAGATCCCCTTGAGAAGGAAATGGCAATCCATTCCAGTATTTTTGCCTGGGAAATTCTGTGGACAAAGGAGCCTGGCGGGCTACGGTCCTTGGGGTCACAAAGAGTCGGACACAACTGAGCACAGGTGCACATAAGTTGACATTGAACCCACAGTCAACAGCATGATAACTCGGGCCTGAGTGAAGCTTATCTGACACATATTTTTTTGCCATAAGGCACATCACAGCCGTCTTATGCCCAGGACAGTAGACAGCACTTCCGCACACTGCTTAGAGACCACTTTAAACAGTAAAGTGACCGACAAAAAGCCCCAAAATGCAAAACACATGCACTAATTAGGCCACAGAAAGGGTTCTTGCAGGGACATCCCTCATCTCATTTCACCTCCACTGGGAATGTGTGCGTCCAGTGTCTGGGATTGTTCCTCTCTGCAGATGTTTGCGAATGACCGTGAAAGCACTGTGATGATTGATTTTTCGAGGTTGCAAACAAATCTCATTTGATCTGTATCAAAAACTTCAGCGACACTGAATCTGCAAATGACAAGGATAGACTGTAGGTCTAAGCTACTAAGTTGTGGTAATTTGTTATGTGCAACATCTACTGAGTTCAGCATCTAACTTCACTTACTCCTGTCACTTCTCAACTTACTTTACCATTCACCATACCCTGAATGTGACTCTTGTTCTATCTGTAAGAGGACATGACATAAATCCTGTTCTTCTCACATAACCTTTCAGTGGAGTGTTTTATGGACCATTCCCAGAACTTCTCAGCATCAGGAAAGTACGAGGTGTCAGAAGGCTTTGCTGTACTTCATTAGTATATAATCTCTTTAACAGATACATCCCATTGCCTCAGCCTGGATGCAGATGTTTGCGAATGACCGTGAAAGCACTGTGATGATTGATTTTTCGAGGTTGCAAACAAATCTCATTTGATCTGTATCAAAAACTTCAGCGACACTGAATCTGCAAATGACAAGGATAGACTGTAGGTCTAAGCTACTAAGTTGTGGTAATTTGTTATGTGCAACATCTACTGAGTTCAGCATCTAACTTCACTTACTCCTGTCACTTCTCAACTTACTTTACCATTCACCATACCCTGAATGTGACTCTTGTTCTATCTGTAAGAGGACATGACATAAATCCTGTTCTTCTCACATAACCTTTCAGTGGCGTGTTTTATGGACCATTCCCAGAACTTCTCAGCATCAGGAAAGTACGAGGTGTCAGAAGGCTTTGCTGTACTTCATTAGTATATAATCTCTTTAACAGATACATCCCATTGCCTCAGCCTGGTTTAAATACTAGGCCAAACCCTCTTGTTTTTTGTTCTCCCATTTTTAAACTTTTTAATTTAGCATTGGAGCAGAGCCAATGAACAATGTTGTGACAGTTTCAGGTGAATAGCAAGGGGGCTCAGTGATACATGTACATGTATCCATTCTCCCCCAAACCCCCTCCCATTCAGGCTGCCACATGACACTGAGCAAAGTTCCATGCGTTTACAGCGGGTCCTTGTTGGTTACCCATTTTAAATACAGCAGTGTATACATGTCCACCCCAAACTGCCTGACTACCCATTTCCCCTAGCAACCATAAGTTCCTTTTGTAAGTCTTAAAACCAAATGGTTCTAGCCTTTTTCTTATGCTCTAAGAGCATTTTTTCCTTTTCCAGGAATCTCACTCTCTCCTTTGTGTCAGGGGTCACAAAACCCAAGAGCCCACTCAGCATCCACAGACAAGTCACACACACCCTAGTGAAGTTCACTAGGATGGAGAGAAAATCAGGAACGCTGTCCTGTTCTCTGGACAGCCCAGCCCTCAGTTGTTGCGGTGGCCATTGGCCTGCTGTGTGGTTCCTAAAGCCCCAGCTCCCTGGCCACCAGTCTTTTCCCCTTTGTTCCTTATCATGTGTTTGCTGCAAGCTGAATTTATGCTTCAGTAAGACAGAAACAGGCCTTCCCTTTTCCCAAGATTGGGCCCTCAGCACAGATATACCTGCCACAGGAACTGCAATACCAGGCAGGCCACGTGCTCTGCCTTGTTCTGCAGAACTGCAGCTCAGGGACCCTGATGCCACACCCTACAGGTCAGCCTCAGCTTCTTCTTATTGTTCCTATTTAATCACTAAGTCCTGTCTAACTCATTTGGAACTCCAGGAACTGTAGCCCACCAGGCTCCTCTGTCCGTAGGATTTCCCAGGCAGTAATACTGGTGTGGGTCACCAATTCCTTCTCCGGGGCATCTTCTTACCCAGAGATTGAACCTGCATCTCTTGCATTGGCAGGCAGATTCTTTACCAGAGAGCCATCTGGGAAACCCCAGTCTCAGCTTCATTAGCAGTAACTCAGCCGGTTGGTTGACTCACATGTACAGAGCCATCGCTTCAGCCCAGGCTCGTAGGGAGGCTGCTCCAAAGTGCTTTCTAATCTCAGTTCAGCTTTGTCTAAATCTCCAGATATGCGTCCCCCTCTCCTCATCTGCCTCTTCTCAGTCAATCCTCCAATCCAGCCTGCCCACAAAAAACAAAACAAAACAAAACAAAAACCCAGTTGCACAAATTAAGAAAAAGTTCCTTGGAGCAGGACAAACGTTTCAGGACAGCGCTGCAGGAGCAGCGAGGGAACAAGATGACCTTATAAAAGAGGAAGAGCCATCGGACTGTCCACATGGTTAGCAGCATTTCCTCATCCAAGGGCCAAGAGTGCTTTAGCTGTTTTCCCCTGTTGCTAGGTTAACAATTATCATCTGCTTCAGTGCAGCAAAATGAAGGCGAATTAATGACCCATTTCATGGTAAGCACTCACTGCATTTCAGCACAAGCTTACGGAGCAGCCTCAGAAAATAAATTACACAGACCTGCTGTATGCTTGCAGAATGTAGGGAAGATCCAATAAAGCCATAATTTTTCCTACTTTTAAGCCTCTGCACAAAACATATAGTTTTCCACTTCAGTTGATTTCCACTGGGTTTCATATTGGTGGTGATTGATTTTTTTTCTTTTATCATTATCAATTGATGCTGTGTTCTCGGATCACTGAACATTAACGATGTTCGAAGCCCATTTACAGAAAGCTGTAAAAAGTTAAATTTGGAGAATGAGGGATAATGCATAAACAGCATTCTGAAGTATGTTAGCACTTTCGCCTAGAAAAATGAAGATAATTGTAATAAATTATAACATAATTCTGCTGAAAATTTCATTATGATATGACTGAGATTTCTTCTTTCAAAACTGATAACAGAAATGAATCTTAAAGCAATAAAAGGAACCAGAGAATAAAAGCAGAAGAAAATCATTGATATAAAAAATGTATAACCACGGGCTTCTTCAGGCAGAAAAAAAAAGAATAGGACAAATCTATGCACCATCGACTATTGTCAACCTGATCATTAACTTATTTGCATGACTTTAAGGTACATCACTTGCTTGTAATAGCCTACCTGGCTCCCTGCTCCAGAATTCTTCCTCTCTCCATGGATGAAGTAATTTGACATTATTCTCATTTGACTCTTTTACCCTAGACTTCTCCTTAATGGCTACATTCCAAACTATATTAAGAAGTGTCACACAATGGCATTCTAAAAGTTATCTGAACAGCTGATGAAAATCAGAAGGTAAAGCAGCACTCTCCAAAATATGTCCTTAGTATTTTATCTATACTTCACCCATTTCCAAAAAGTGTTTGAGATATCTCACTATTATCCATACCATAAATACATTTCTAAGTAAGAGAAGTAAACAGTGAGACTAATGAGTTAAAGGATAAAAAGTACGACACAGTCTGTGCACCTGCATTAGTCAGCAAGTGCTGCAGAAGTGCTGGGTGAAACAGTGACAGAATCTCAGTGGCAGGCACCTAGAAACATCTTTCTTGCGCAGCTTGTGAATCAACCAGGGTAGCTCTTATTTCAGGTTCCGTTTGCGCTACTCCATGAGTCTCCCATCCTCCTTCTGGGACCCAGGGTCAGTTGTGGCACATTATTCTCCTGCAATGACTGAAGCACAGGAAGGCAAATGGCCTCTTAAGGTGACAACTTTTAGGGCATAAGCTCTGAACTGGCAATTCAGTTCAGTTCAGCGGCTCAGTTGCGCCTGACTCTTTGTGACCCCACGGACTGCAGCACGCCAGGCTTCCAACTGCAGCATCACCAGCTCCCAGAGTTTGATTCAAACTTATGTCCATTGAGGCGGTGATGTCATCCAACCATCTCATCCTCTGTTGCCCCCTTCCCCTGCCTTCAACCTTTTCCAGCATCAGGGTCTTTTCCAATGAGTCAGTCCTTCGCATCAGGTGGCCAAAATACTGGAGTTTCAGCTTCAGCATCAGTCCTTCCAATGAATATTCAGGACTGATTTCCTTTAGGATGGACTGGTTGGATCTCCTTGCAGTCCAAGGGACTCTCAAGAGTCCTCTCCAACACCACAGTTCAAAAGCATCAGTTCTTCGGTGCTCAGCTTTCTTTAGAGTCCAGCTCTCACATCCATACATGACCACTGGAAAAACCATAGCCTATGAGCAAACTCTGAACCGAAACTGCACAAGGAAAGGAATTGTTGGAAATGTTGTTTCCAGACTAGACACACATGGCAGTGGTGGGGGTGGAGTGGCAGTGATGCTGCTGCTTGTGGTGGTGATAAGCCGCCAGTAGATAATCTGGCATCGTAAGCAAAATGTTCAGTCCCTGAGCACTTTTCCAGAAGCAGGCTAAAAATTTACCTTTGCAATGTTCAGAATCCATGCCATGGGGAAAGGATCAACTCCATGATCAAAGAGACCGTAGATATGCCTTAGGGTGAAGTCGTTTATAATTCATTGTAGAGCAAGCCCTTCCATCTGATGTATTATATCCTTCATCAGTTTTGAGTCACTCCTACACTTTATCTAATAATCCCACTGCTCTCTCTTTCCATGACCCTTATGTCTTATCATCTCTCTGTTATTTTCCATCTCTTTAATTTTTCAGAGAAATCTCTCTGGTTTTACCTTTATTTATTTTTTAATCCCTAAAATGTGTTCTTGTTCTGCAATTTTTTCTTTTTCATACCATCTTGTTCTTGGTTTATGAACTCAAAATTTAAATCTCCTTATTAGTTGGAATATTGTTCTTAGCTTTTATTTTGTAACCTGAATCACTCTCTTTCTTCTGGAACCTTTTTTTTTTTTTTTAATTCCTTTTCCCTGGCCTTTCTCAGTTGAGGGTCTAGAGCTCCTTACCTGCCCATGAACCTTGGTTCTCTGTTTAGGTTTGAGGAAAAGGGTGGGGTCTCTGGTGTTGGTTCTCTCTGTTGCTGGTCTATATGGTAATTGTATCAATTATTTTAGAAATCAGACTGCCTGATTTTTGTCTGGGTATCTAAAGGTCACCGTTCTATGGGAGGGGGTAAGGGCGCTAAGCAAACCTCTCAGAACATCTATAACCTTGCTGCCTTATCCTTAAAGTACTCCAGAGAATGTCTTTTCCTCAGTACATTTCCATCTGACAAGAAGCGTCTGACTCTCCATTAAGTAATCCATAATTTCTCTGATGATCTGCCTTTGCCAACTTCATATAGTCAAATTCCTTCTCTAATAATATGGCCAAATGGACTAAAAATTAACATAGCCTTGTACTTTTAATATTTTCAAAGGCTACTCCCCCTTACCATACTTCCATTTCCAAATACATAAAATTTATTCTGATCCTTTTATTCTTCCAAATTAACATGGAATTATTTTGGAGAGTTTCTCCAAAAATATAATAGAGACTTTCTCTGGACTGCTTTAATCATGTAAACTTTTGAGAAATTCTGTCATCCAAATAGCCTTATCATTCAGGACATGTTATATAACATAGTGCTATTGTACATTTCTTGGTGAGTGTGATAACAATATTTATGTTAATAATTACTATGTTTTCTTAATGGGTATAGAGAATATAAAGACTTGATTTTTACTTGTCACTTTCCTGTTTAACCACTGTGCTGTATCAACAGTCTACATATTATTTTGATTCATAATCTGAGAGTGTTTGTATATAATCATATTGGCTGGAAGTAATTATGCTTTCATCTTCTTCATATCAAGTGTATATTCTTTATTTCTACCCTCATATTAATATAAAAGTGATAATAGAAGTTCTTATTTCTCATTTTGTTTTGCTGTGATTTCTCCAGTTATTCCTTGGTTACGTTTTACAGAGATGTTTATCATCTCTGCAAATAGATTACTTTTTGTTTTACTTATTAATCTTACCCTCTTTCTAATTAATTAATTTCCACTTTTATCCAATTCATGTTCTAATTCCCTGCCATGAATGACTACTTACATATTTATTTTCTTTTTTATTTGGTAATGAAGAGTTTAGTTTTAAAAATCAACCTTTTCTGATATGTCTGACAGCCTTAGTTGTGTCCTTGTTTTTATGATTTTCTAAAGAATCTGAAATGATATTTCATGGTATACTCAATACTTGTGAGTGCTTTTATGTTATTTATAATATCTAAGTAATTATACTTTCTAAGTATTATAGAAAAAAGTATAATTACTTAGATATTACAAAACTGATACTTTCAAACTGTGATGCTGGAGAAAACTCTTGAGAGTCCCTTGGACAGCAAGGAAATCAAACCAGTCAATCCTAAAGGAAATCAAAGCTGAATGTTCACTGGAAGGACTGGTGCTGAAGCTGAAGCTCTGATACTTTGGCCACCTGATGCAAAGAGCCAGCTCGCTGGAAAAGACCCTGATGCTGGGAAACCTTAAGGGCAGGAGGATAAGGGGTGACCGAGGATGAGATGTTGGATGGCATCACTGACTCAATGGTCATGAATTGGAACAAACTCAGGGAGATAGTGAAGGACAGGGAAACCTGACATGCTGCAGTTCATGGGGTTGCAGAGTCAGACATGACTTTGTGACTTAACAACAAGTATAAATTTTGAATTTTAAAAGATGATCAGCAAATAAAGCCAAATGCATGCCAGCTTTGGAAATGTTCCATGGAAAACTTGAAATGGCCCCAGCGCTGTGAACTTGATCTCTATGTTTAAGTCCTGCTACCCCAGTGGCACTAGTGCTAAAGAATCCGCCGGCCAATGCTGGAGACGCAGGAGACGACAGGCTTGACCCCTGGGTCGGGAGGATCCCCTGCAGTAGGAAGTGGCACTCCACTCCAGTACTCTTGCCTGGAGAATCCCATGGGCAGGGGAGCCTGGTGGGCCACGGTCCATGGGGTCTCAAAGAGTCGGACACAACTGAGTGACTGAGCATCCATTATCACTGTGACAGGCTGAGTGATGCCTCTTGAAGACAGACAGGTCTTTTATACGACAGAAGAGACTTTGCAGGTGTGATTAAGAATCTTGAGATGGGGCGACTATCCTGAAGTATCTAGGTATGCCTTAAAGGCAGTCACAGTTTCGTTATAAGAGGAGGCAGGAAGGGAACCAAAACAGAAGAGGGAGGCGATGTGATAACTGATTACTTTTCATAACCTAACATGACTCATATTGCAGTTCTAAGGCTTCTTGAACATGGATGCTAATTCGCTTCAGTTGTGTCCATCTTTGTGACCCCATGGACTGTAGCCTGCAAGGCTCTTCTGTCCACGGGATTCTCCAGGCAAGAAAACTGGAGTGGGTTGCCATGCCCTCCTCCAGGGAATCTTCCTGACCCAGGGATCAAACTTGCACCTCTTGTATCTCCTGCATTGGCAGACGAGTTCTTTACCACTAACCCCAGCTGGGAAGCCCAAGGCTTCTTGATTGACATGTATAGTTTTAAAAAATTTTTAATTGAAGTATAGTTGACTTACAGTATCTAGTAGTTTCAAGCATACAACACAGTGATTCAATATTTTTATATGTTACTAATGATCACTACTATATCTAGTTGCTACTGGTCACTATGCAGCTATTATATTATTGGCTATATTCTCTATGCTATACATTATATCCCTATGACTTATTTGTTAACTTAATCTCCCTCACCTATTTCATTCCTCACTCCACAGCCCTCCCCTCTGGCAACAGCTTGCTTGTTCACTGTGTCTGTGAGTCTGTTTCTGTTTTGTTATGTTTGCTAATGTGTTTTTAGATTCCAAACATAAATGAGGTCATACAGTATTTGTCTTTCTTGGTCTGACTCATTTAACTGGAGCCTGGTAGGCTGCAGTCCATGGGGTAGCTAGGAGTCAGACATGACTGAGCGACTTCACTTTCCCTTTTCACTTTCATACATTGGAGAAGGAAATGGCAACCCACTCCAGTGTTCTTGCCTGGAGAATCCCAGGGACGGGGGAGCCTGGTGGGCTGCCGTCTATGGGGTCACACAGAGTCGGACACGACTGAAGTGACTTGGCAATGCCCCCTAGATCCATTTGTGTTGTCAAAAATGGCAAGATGTCTTTCTTTTTTTATAAGTGAGTAGTATTCTATTGTGCATGTGTGGTGTATTTACTTACATATATACCACATCGTCTGCATCCATTCATCTGTTGATGAGACAGGTTGCTGCTGTATCTTGGTTACTGTAAGCAATGCTGCAATGGACATAGGTGTGACTATGTCTCTTCAGATTAGTGTTTCTATTCTCCTGATGCTGACATTGTCATCCTTCCTTTCTGCTATACGAGCTAGCCTCGCCCTGCCTCTGCCTTGTCCGTTGTGTATGTGGCTTCCCTGCTGGCCCAGAGGGTAAAGAATCTGCCTGCAGTGCAGGAGACCTTGTCCGACCCCTGGGTTGGGAAGATCTCCTAGAGACGGGAAAGGCTGCCCACTCCAGTGTTCTTGCCTGGAGAAGCCCATGGGCAGAGGAGCCTGATGGGCTTCAGCCCATGGGGTTTACACAGTGGAACACGACTGAGTGACTTTCCCTTTCCATGCGGGTGCGTGTTGGCTGCGCCAGGGGCCGCGTGGAGTCTTAGTTTCACGCTGCTACTGCTGCTAAGTCACTTCAGTCGTGTCTGACTCTGTGCGACCCCACAGACAGCAGCCCGTCCCTGGGATTCATGACCAGGGCTCAAATCCGTGCCCCCTGCAGTGGAAGCTTTGTCTTAACCACTGGACCACCAGGAAAATTCCTGTCCTTTATTTTAAATGGCAAAAGCACTCTCTTTCATTTCTGTCTCTTACATCATGAGATAGATTTTTGCTTCCTGTCACAAGACTGTTTTTCTTTGATATAGTAGAGTTAAATTTTTCAGCATTTATTACCGTAATGAAATGTCTGACTCTGTGTCTCCTCCCTTGCTTTGTTATGACTTCTGCTTTATCACAGCTCCTTTTTCATTTTGTTATGTATACTTTGGGGTTTTTTTATTATTATTATACCAGTAGATACTTCTAATTTTTTCCCAAATATTTATTTAAATGTATAATTCCCTAATTATCTAGTCAAGAATGAAGCAATTACCTTCATCTCTCCCTCTTACATAAGACAAAATTTATTACCTTTGATCTTTTTCTATGCTCTCAGTTATTTCCTAGCCTTTGTTAAATTAATTCTGCATTATCAGCCTAGACTGATATTATATTACCATTGCTAATTTTAGTCATTCAAATTAAAAGCTGTTTGGATTTTTTTCTTCTCTTTTGTGGACATCTTGAATAACTCATTTTTCATTCAGCAAACATCTGCTGAGGCCCTGCTAAGTGCCAGGCACCGAGTGGGCAGGATCCACACGGCGCCCGCTGCTCTCCAGGGGCTGTGGTGCTGGGCGGCGCTGTGCTCCTGGCCCGCGGCGCTCTCCCGGCCTGCACTCCAGGCCCTGCAGCCGCCATGCTCTCTGCCCCACACGCTTGCGCTTGCCCTTCACCAGGATCTCTGTTCATTCTTCCAGCTCTCCTTCAGCCTGAGCCCTCCTCGT